>MQUG01004337.1:0-13217 GCA_007213375.1 Steinernema feltiae | reverse complement strand
TCTTCTGTCGTTCTCTCAGCCATCACGGCGCTGAGAGCAGCATGAAGTGTCGCTGGCGCGTCTTCTCGACCATCATCTCTCTCCAATCGACGCTTGCGCGCTCGATGGAACGTCCTCATCAGCACCTCCGACGACGCTGAGCAAACCAACGCTTCGTCTGTCAGCGTGTTCCTGATCGCTTCTACCGTAGCCCGCACAGGCAGCTCATCGTTCGACGATTGCCTCGCAGCCGCTTCCAGACGTCCCTCGCCAAGCGCACCTGAATTTCGCATTTCAGACAGACAGGCCAAAGACACCAACTCACCTGAGCAGCTTCAGGAGTGGCGGATGGCCATGTTCGAGCACCACGTGGCCGAGACCGTTCTCCGCGTTGATGCGCGCGCGTCCTTTGCAATTCGAGTCGATGCAGCGGTAGGATCCGACGCCGTCGCCCTTCTTCAGCATCTTGTCGAGTCGATACGAGAATCCCTCGTGCATGAAGATTCCGGTGCCAAACTTCTCCGCGAGGTGCGATTCTTCTTCGACGAGAAACTCGTAAATTGCACGAGTTCGATCTGATCCGCCTTGATGTTCGTGCTGTTGCGCTTCTTCTCGACTCTCGGGTTTCGGCGGCCGATCGACCGCTGGAATGTCCGCCTGAAGACTTCGGTTGAGGGCGTTTTGTCGAGCACATCGGTGCTGAGGCTGCCGCGGATCGCTTCGACCGTTTCGCGCACTACGATATCGCCAGGCTGCGCGTTCACGGTGTTTCTGGCGGCTACTTCGAGGGCGTCACGAGCCAGGCGGATCTGAAGATTTGAGTCTAGTTGAGGATAAAGAATGACACGAGCCCCAATTCGATTCGTGAGCTCAAGTACCAAACTCTAACCGAACATAAGAACTTTCCCATCCCCAAACATCTCCTCACCTGAGCTTCAGAATCGCACGGCGTGTGATTGTGCTCTCTAATCACGTTGCCCAGTCCATTATCGCGGTTGATCTTCGCTCTGCCGCGGCAATTCGGCTCCGTGCACCTGTACGAGCCGACCCCACTTCCTTCTTCAGCATCTTGTCGAGTCGATACGAGAATCCCTCGTGCATGAAGATTCCGGTGCCGAATTTCTCGAGCGACGTGCGGTTTCGCTTTGAAGAGAAGCTGAAGAATTGGACTGGAGCATCGTCGCTGGGTCCTGGTGAGGGACTTGAGGACATCCTGCAAAAATCACGGAATTATTGAGCTAATTTGGTTGCTACGAGCATTATTAGCGCCGAAACGATATCAATAAGGAGCTATTTAGCCACTTTAGACACAAGAATAAGCCGAGGGAGGTTCGCAACGGCCAATTAAGCTACTTGCAGCTGGCCTAAGGGTCAAATTCCGTCATATTCGCGAGCCTAAAAGACGCAATTCGAGGCGGAATCATCGAGCGCCGACCCCGAAATGAAGACGCGACGCGACTATCGCGCTCGCCGCGCTCGTTCGTCATTTGCGCGCCAACGTCCTCTCAGCTCCGCGTCAATTGCGCGCCCGTCGCACATTACAGCTCGTTCGCTCGCTCTGTCGACGACGACGAACGACGACACTCTGGGGCCGTTGAGCTGCTCGGCTCGTCGCCACCGACGACAAAAATCGATTTTTGAGCGCCGCGCAAACGACGGAAGGAGCGCGATTTGAGCGACGCGACTTTATGGCGGCGAATGCGCGCCCGCGACCCTTGGAGTTGGCGATGCACAGCGGTGGCGACGGAAAACGGGGATGGACGAGGAGGAGGGTTATGAGTTGCTGCGTAAACAGGCAATTATGACGGAATCTCCGTGTGTGTGGTGAGTGTGAAGCAGCCAATTAGGGCTGGTAATTGCGTTTGGTGCGTTTTGAGGGTGTTTTGAGGGCGAAACAGTTGAAAAGCGTCATGTGCGGCGGAGTTTGAGGGTGACCGATATCGCGACGACCTCAGCGTTGAGGAGAAACGCACAAACACGTGTTCTAGAACTGCTTTTGAGGCGCCTTTACATTCCCGAGCTGCTGGAGAATCGAAAGCGACGGTATGTCTTGAGCTTGATGTCGGCTTATGACACGTCATCGGCTTATGACGGAGATCGGAGGCTCTCCGCACGACCGACCGCAATGCGCTTACGATTAGCTTTCTGAGTAATCGGACAATGCTCTCAAAACAATGTATTTCACAATTAAAATCTGCTATTACCGTAACCGTCAAATCTAAAACTTTGCACAGAGCCGTTCGTGGAGTCCATCGTTGTAGAATGCGAGAAGCAGTCGATTCCATAATGCGAATTGCGCCTCTTGTGCTTCACCTGCAAATGCGCGCATTACCGTAACCCCACGACGACACCTAATCCAACCTTTAGAATAGTCTTCTTCACAGAGTTTTCAAAGTTCTTCTTGTCATCACTACAAACGCGGCAGAATTCGTCGAAATTCCCGGCTGATTCATTTTCAAAGCGAAGACTCGAGAAATTAATGTCGTCTACCGTAACCGACTGCTTTGACTTTTGTGTGTACCTAAATGAGCAGCATAAATGAGGCGGAAAGGTACGGTAGCTTACATTTTAAGCCGTTGGAGGAGACCTTCCTCACCCCAGTATATGACAAAGTCACTATCGACATTACTGTTGATGGCGATGACCTAAAGGCGGCTTGCGATTACGGTATTTACAGTAGGATTCGTACCTTCGAGGAGCCATTTCCTAGAACAAACGCTTCCTTTTCGAAATTCGAATGCGAGAAGGTTACAACAACGAATGCAGGCCTAAAATTGGAAACTTGAGTTGAAGATACGTGTGCATACGGTAGCCGATCATCTAGCAGAAGGTCTGTCATCCCAGAACAATCAGCGCGTGCGGCAACAAGATGCGGAGAGCACTTACAGTAATCCCTTGTTTCTTATGGTAAACGATGTCCGCTCGTCTTGGCCCAACACGAGCTGCCACGATCCATCCACATTCGCCAAACTATCGTCGATTTCCATCTTCGCCCGCCCCTCCCAGCCGAACATGCGAATATGATGGTCGAATCCGGAATTCGACGTGATTTTCATTACTTTCATGTCGAGAACTCGCGTCTCTCTCGGTTTGTACAGCGCGGTCACGGTCTCCTGGCTGTTGCCCTTGATCATCAGACGAGATTTGTCCACCTGAATCGGTCGTCTTAGAGAACAGGCGATTAAACTGCGGGATTACGGTAAAGACTGGCTGATGGACGCTCTGATCGAGGATCGCGACGGAAACAACTTGTGTTCTGGTGGACTCGTTGCGGATTGTGATCTTCCGTGCGAACTCGTCGCCTTCCTTCACGTAGCCAAAGTTGATCGTCCTGGTGGCCACTTTCAGGGGGCCGGCGGGAGATCCGTTCGAGTTGAGCGAGGCGGAACTGCTGCATTCGCGAATCGGGGAGCTTGTGCGTGGGTAGGCGGGATATCGGCGGTCGCGGATCTGGAATTCCAGCGATTACGGTTTGGCGCAACGCCCAGTGATCACCTCCTTGACAGCTCCAGGATGCGGAAGGCTGTGCCTGAAACTACAATCGCTCGCCGTCGAGATATCCACCTCCATTCGGGGCCCATAAATGGCGGAAAGGTCTTGCGTCATGTTCATGTTGAAGCTCAAATCTCCTAAAACAGCGCGCTGACTACAGAGAGAAACATTTTCAACTCACCTCCTGCGGAATGCCTGCAGATTGGCGGCTGCTGTTCCATCTCACGTCGACGGGCCTCCTGATCGAGAAGTCCTAAAGACAGGTTTACTGTAGGAGTATGAGAAGATGGAGCACTTACTTGAGCCTGTCTTGAACCCATTCAGTCTTTCTCATTTTGCTGGAAAACGCTGTCGTGCGAACCATGACCAAGGCTAGATATTGAGGCCGAAACGATGCGAAAACACGTTGCATCGCATAGTTGAACGAACTACTTCTCAATAGTAGTTGAAGAAGGGTGATTCAGGCCGAATGTTAAGAGATTTGCGATGCTACCGTAAACCAAATGAATTCATCCTCGGCATGTGAACCATCGGGATGTGCGTACATCTGCCACATAACCTGAAAATTCACGAATTAATCGACAGGTCGGGACTATCCACGTACTTGAAAAATTGCCAAAACTCCATCGGCTTATTGTTAGCGATGAATCCGCTGTCCGTTGAACGTACTTTGAAGCAGGTGACGACGCGGATGTTCTTCTTCGCCAGCTCCTTCGCCGCGCTCTTCGAGAATCCCACAACGCCGGCCTTTGTCGCCGCGTAGTTTGTTTGACCGAAATTCCCGGTTTTCACAACAACTGACGTCATGTGCACGATTGTTGCTCCAGCGCGCGGCGTGTGACGGCCTGAGAGATCTGAAAAGGCAGATTAGAGCCGAAATCAAGGTGTAAACGAACCAGGAGCGTCCCTTCAAGATTCACGTCGATCGAATTGCGCCTTGTTCATCTTCAGTGTCCTCCGTGATTCCGGCGCAATTTGAGATTTGAGTCGCGGTCGCAGTTTTAGAGTCGCAAAGTTGGTCTTCACGAAATCGAACAATCCGTTCACTTCCGCCTGTTTGCTGAAGTCACGAGCGACGGCGGCGTGCGGAATCTGGAAATCGACGGAATCAACGTTAAATTTGCCCACAATCAATCACCGCGCCTTCAGCGCGCTGGCGGAATGCGAAGAAATCAGCGGTTGTGAATCATTGAGAGCGCACAAGAACAGAATACCGGAAATGGAGCTTGACCCGGGCGTTGCGGCAATCAACCGCGAGCAGAACGAGGCGACGGAAAGCGCGAGACGCGTACGCTTCCACGAGGACGAAGCCAAGACGGCGTGTCCACGTCGCATCTCATTCTTCGCCATTTCATGGCATTCGCTTCGCGGAACGCCTCTCCGCGATCGCCCCACCAGGCGCGGCTCTAACTCAATTCCATATAATCAGGAGATGAGCGATCGCGATGCAAAGAACCAAATCTTTATTGGAGGACGAAGTCGTCGGCTTCCTTCTTTCGCAAATCGCGGGGGCTCTGGAAAAACATCCAAATCTCACGCGGAGCGGCAACTCCGATGCCGAGGACGAAGTCGTCGACCAAGTTGTGTTTGAGCGTTTGCTTCGCCTCCGCACCGATCATCGTAACAAAGCGTCGGATTGCCGGCGTGACGGAGGGCGCAACCGAGCGGGAAGAGACGGCGGCGAGGCAGTCGCTGCCGCAAGTCCGCAGGAACGCGAGTGGGTCAAGAATGGAGGTCATTGTGGAGTAGTGAAGCTGACGTGAAAGTCACCCTTATGTGGGATGTTGGGGCATCGCTCACAGCTATCGTCAACGCTGTCGCTGTCAACATATTCTCGATTACTGCATTCAGCGTTGCAATCGAACGGTGCAATCCAACCGTTTTCAAGCTTGAGTTACTGAAAGAACACAGTCAGGAGAGTCGCGCAAACGTGAAAATTTCACAGGCAGTATTTAGCAGTGGCAGCAAAAAGCACCTGTATTCTCTCTCCCGATATAACGACGTGCGCGTCGACGTTTAACTCTGCCGGCACCTCAACCGGCGCCGCGGCGACACGTCGCGCCTCGAATAATCATCCCGGCGAGGCGCCTGATGCACGCGAAACGTTCCGGACATTCGGATTACGTGCGCGTCGACTCCGATCGGCGGTTGAACGCTGCCGGCACCTCTACCGGGGCCGCGGCGACTCGTCGCGCCTCGAAAAATCGAAAAAAGTAGAGGCGCACATCTTCTCCAAGTAATTACTCTTCTTTGGGGCTTCAAACAGTTTCGTCGCTTCGATTGGATCTCCATGCTCGCCGATGAGCGACACAATCGGGTGCTCCGAGCAGAAGAAGCCCTCGGAAAGCGCTTTCATGCGTTTCTGGTCGAAATCCTTGTACATGACGACGCAGCTCGTCCGATCGAGAGAAGAGCGCCCGGAATTGATTGAACAATCCGGTCAACTGGCAACTCAAGGAGACTGCATCGGCTTCCAGCTGCACCCACGGCTGCTCGCTCGACTCCAGCGCAGATCCTCAGTTGCCTCTTCCTTCTGGGTGTTTATCGGCTCACCAGATGCATCAGGCGCCTCGCCGGGATAATTTTTCGAGGCGCGCGACGAGTCGCCGCGGCGCGCCGGTTGAGGTGCCGGCAGAGTTAAACGTCGACGCGCACGTCGTTATATCGGGAGCCGGAGGGTTTTTGATGTCCGTCAAATGTCGATCGGTTGGGTTTCGGCTGTGCAATCTCCCGGCAATAACGACCCTCCGGTGCTCCGCGTCGTCACTCTCGCTTCGTTGAAGAATGACAACGCAGGCGAGATGAATCTTCCTGGCTTGCTCGATGTGCTTGTCCATATCGAAGAAGTTGATCACCTGCTGCTTATTGCGGACAACTTCGTCCCCACCGGTCACCACATTGATGAATTTTTTCGAAAGATGAATTTTTCGAAAGAAATTTGATGAGTTTCGTCACTTGAGAACACGGCAACGTTGTAGAGGTCGTCAGCGACAGAAGACGGCGAGCAACTACTTGATGCTCATCAAGGAAGTGTACTCCGGTCGTTTTCCATCTGTATGGACGCAAGGTCTTCGTTGCTCTCCGCATGCCGCCTTCACTACAAGATCACCACTGGACATGCAGGAGATGGAAAGACTACGAGCTGAAGCACAGAAGGTCCGCCCGCTGGTCATGTTCGGGATGTTCATCTGTACTGCCGTTCCTATCATGGTCTCCACCTACTTGCTGTACCTGTGGATGCGTCGGCAGAAAAGGCGTGCCGAGGAAGGCTACGTTAATGATGCCAGAGAGGCCGAGGAGGATTACTGTTGTGCGGTGTACTTTGACCTCTGAAACCGTGGATAGGCAGGATTTTGTGTTAATTTAACGTTTTAATGATTGTTCAATGTTCTTTTCGGTGACCTTTCCTCCCCGTAACATAAATGTTCCTCACCCCCCATAATTCACATCGTCATAGAGTTCAATATACACTGAAAAACACATACGGCCGTTGATGGATTTAGGGATTGACCGATTAGATCGTTGTGGAACGTGTTGATCGCAACGGAAAAAATGGAGAAGAGCATGTATGGCGCTTCCCAGTTGTCCCGACACGACATCGCATTTTTGCTATGGCGGTAAATGAGTTGTTTGTTCTTGGCTTTTCGGTGACGAGCGGCGGCGTTGCGCACTTGATCCGGCTTGATTTGAGTTTAATTCGACTTTTCAGATCATGAGTCTCTCTCAGAGCAACATCATACCGAGTGCATCCTTTGATGCGGACGCTCTTCTCGCGATGCACGCGTCTGTCGAAGGCTTTTTTCGAGCGGATACTCCCCCAGGTAAGGCGTGCGAACACTGTGGATTGTCATCTTCTGCTTAAATTGTGGCTGTTTTACCTAGTTTAACAGAGCTGCTAGATGAGGCGTGAAAGGCGGTAGGCGCGTGATTCCAGAAATTTCGAATTTGTTTTGACGGCTATGAATTTCAAAATTGTATTTAAAATTTCAAAAATTTAAATTAGGTAGATTCAGCTATGTCCATGCTGTTTCGGGTTTATGCAAAGCAACAAATATAATATGCGTTTAATTTCTCCAATTTCAGAGATCTACAAAATCCCTGGCCAGCCAGTTCCCGCACGCTGCTCCGATGGCCACAAAAGCGAAGTTCCGGCTTACCTCATTGATGTCTTGCGATGATCCGAGTACATGCAACAGGTGAGGAAGTGACGAGCAAGCAAGCTGTCTGGATTGCTGCAATTGCCATGAATGGTGCGTTGTTGGAATAGTTGGTCTGGACGGGCAGTGGAGTATTTTGCAAAATCAGACACGTTGACGGCATTGAATCAGGTGCATGCGGTCAATTGGCTGGGAATGCGGTTTGCATGCCTGTTGTCTGCCTTATGATTTCCAGGACAGCTCGACTCCTCGCTTCTGAGGCCGCGCTCTTGTCAATGGAAGTAGTTGTGGTAGCTTTTGTCTCGTGTCGCTAACATAGTCAGTCTTATGTTCGTTAATCCTGGGATATCCACTTGCTGCGATACCGGATAATCTATTTATCGGCTTTTTGGATTGTTGATTAACTTCTCTTCTTTTCAGTGGAATTTCCCGAAATCATGACAAGAAAAGACGCTGGACGTGATGAAAGCGAACGCCGAATGCGTCCGACTCCCCTCGCTCAATCGCTACGAAGAGCGTCTTGTTCGCATTGGCGAGCAGCAGTCGAACGAATTCCGCGACTGGCGCTACGATGCCGATAAGGAGAACAAGCGGGGAACCAAGCGCAAGCGCCAGGATTTTATGTGAATCTGTTATCGTTGTCTGATCTTCTTGTCTTGTTGTGTATATAAAAAATCGTATTTAATCTTAATTAATTTAGGTATAATCACAGGTGCAATGTTCAAAGTGAATATTGGGAGGAATTCTTTGGGCTTGTTATGCTCATTCTTAAAGCATCATGATCAGCGACTTGGAGGATCTTGTTGCGGCGCAGCAGAGGGTCGGAATTTCTGTTGAATGATTTTGTATTGAAGTTTCTCTGCCAGACTGCTTCTGCGCTCCGAGAGGATTCCGTGGGATCGAGATGGAGTCAAAGATGGTAACACCTGAATATTCGAGGATTGCGTACGACGGGGAAAGAATTCCGCTTACCTCCAGAAGGTTTGAAGACTTGTTGGTCGCGTCGTCGTTGAAATTCTTTGGTGCTTCGTTCTTCGATCCAGCGGACGCGCTCGAAGGTCGCAGACGGAAGACCGAAGTCATTTTACGGGCGATCGACTGCACGTACTCGTCAGCTTCTTAGCCGTTTTTTTCAACGAAATCGCGACGTTGTTGAAGAGTCTCGTGCGCGCTGGCCTCCATTGGGCGGTTCTGTGGGCTCTGTGCGCCATTCGCGGCCCATCGAAGTTGGATGTGAATGCGCTTCTGGTTCTTCCCGGGCATCAGATCGAGCTGGACGTCACGGAGCTCCGCGAACGCGATGGTTTTCAGCTCCACGAGTTTTTCGGAGTTTCCGTCGTAGAAAGCGATGATGAGTTCTAAATCGCATTTGCTTCCGTTTCTGTATTGTAGGCGCGCGCCCTACCTCGTTAACAGCAGTACCGTATCGATCTGATTGGACTGATTGGCGCCATCGACCAACGCCCAGCCGGCGACCAAACCTTCATTTTCCGGCAACACAAAGTGCACCGTTTCGTGAACCAGTCTTCCGATGTTCGCGCTCTCCTCTTCGATGTCTTCTTCCTCCTCGTCGTCGTCTTCGCGCACGTCACTGCGTCCGAGCAGAAGAGAATCAATCGCGAACTGGCGATGGGCGTCGCGCATGTGTGACAGATAGTAGCGCGAAGCCGAATTGTAGCCGCCGCGTGTAATTCCGACCAGTTTCCGCTGTCCACTCCTCGTGATATCGCCCTTCAGGCAGCTGTCCCGGCGTACTGAAAATAGATACCCATTAGCTCGGGCTAGTTAAGGTTTGCTTGCCTGACGCGAAATGCGATCGCCGTGATCTGCCCACATCGTTTGCAAAGTTTTCACCAAAACTTCCGGATCTTCGTTCTGTGGACCCATCAAACCGAGTTTGCGCTTGGCGCATGCAGATCGATTGCGAAATCGCGCTTTGCACGACGATCGTCCGACGGCCGAGGCAGTCGACGCAATTCGTTCGGATGATTCCGCGCTGCACGAGGACCATCTGATCGGATGTGTCGATCCAACAAAAGCCAATCCGATTAAATTGATCATCTAGCGCTGCCATAAGATCGCTGACCTGAAAGTCCATTCGATTGCGAAATTGCGATCCGACAAAACGCGAAAATACCTTTTGAAATCGCAGCGCACGGCAGTGGTGATGGAAATCAAACGAGAAATAGCTCAGGTCGGGATTATCGGCATCGAGAACGTGCTCGAGGAATGAACGAGCCAGGCCGAGTTCTCTTCCGGCTTGATCCACGAGGTCCACGTGCAGCAGCTTCGTTCCATTACGGTAATCGGCGACTTCGGTCGTTCGGTCGGTGCCGGCACCTCAACCGGGGCCGCGGCGACACGTCGCGCCTCAGTCGGGGCGCGGTTCGTCGTCGGCGAGCGCACTGCGCTAGGAATTCGATCGCATGGAAGCCGTCAGCATCACTCCGTTGGAGCAGCCAAAGCCATACGGTCGAGTTTTCGCGATGCTGCTCTGTTTTCTCACCTGTTGACTTCTTCGTCAACCATAGGGACAAAGAAGATCTCTGGAAGCTTCCGCGGGGGCGTGTACGGTATCGCGTTCTCCTGAAATTGACTGGGATTACGGTATTCAACTCCAAAATCGTCTCTCTGATCGAAACAAGCGAGCGGAACGAACATGTACACGGGGATTACGGTAGCGTAGTCCGCTCCGTGCACAGCCTGCGACTCGTGGGCGAGGTACGGTAGCGTGATCACGAATTTTTTCGGATCGTCCCTCCATCGCATGGTCATCTAGTGAAAAACGGTGAAATTATGAAATTTTTGTTAAAAATACCGTAAAATTGAGCGTAATCCACACGCGGCCGCGCAGCGTCCTGTCGCAGAGTACGGTAGGATCGTCAGCAAGCGCTCCATGACGTCTTCCGCCGAGTCGCACCCGCACGTTGTCCTCTAAGCAGATGGCGACGTCAGGACTGCACGCCTTGTTGAATCGATCCTTGATTTGGGGGAGATTGTCGCCCTGTGTGGGTCGTGTTCCAGTACCACGGTCCTGCAACGCCATCTTCCTGGCGTATGCACTGGCAAACGGTGCTGAAATGCGCTCATTAAAGAGCGAAGAAACGATTTGATTACGGTACCTCATATCTTCCAAACCGATATGGTAATCGTCATTGTAGCCGGGACAATTCGTTTTGGTCTTGAACGGAATTGAAAAGTTGACGACGTCATTCCAAGGCACCGCAATCTTCGAGATGTTGAAGTGGCCACCTAGGTTCACAGCCGGGTAGATTCGCCTGAAATAGCCGGAAATCTGGGTTAATAGGATGAAAATGGCAACCCTTACAGCGAGAATACGGTAGCAGGGAAGGAGAGAATACTGATAAGAAGCACGAATCTGAATTGAAACTGAAACGACGCAGTGATGAGGAGAGGAGAGCGAGAGATTAACCTACTGATTTCATCGCTTCAAATGACGGAAAAAGGCGAAACAGAGAGAACGGTCGCAGGGATTCCGTCTGTTCAGAAACGCACAAGTCAGCGATGAAAGATATCCTAGCCGATGATGACTCGAATGCCGACCGTGAGACGTAGCTGAAGAGATCCGATGCCAGGTAGACGACCGCGTCGGCTTCCGGGTTTCCCATGCGACCCATCGGGATGTGCGCGCAGATCTGCTCGAGGACCTGAAAAGCAGGAATTACGATAGATTAATAACACGTATTATGACAAGGAAAATTTGAGTAAATCGCCAGAAATCAAAATGCATGGATTGCGCTAGAATTTCGGATTATTTTGAGCAGATACGCAGCGGAGAGCAGGCGCTGTGGTTTCAAAAATCGTGTAAACTCTGCATGAGCCCGGACATCATCGGATTACGGCTGATAAACGCTCCCAGAAATCGTGAAAAGTCGCACCTTTGGCGGCATAGATTCCGTCATCTGCGTTTCGTTCCGAAGCCATTCCGAAGCGCCTGATGACGGTGGAAGGCTGCCGGCACCTCAACCGGGGCCGCGGCGAGTCGTCGCGCCTCGCAAAATCACCCCGGCGAAGCGCCCGATGACGGTAGAACGCTTCTGGCACCTCAACCGGCGCCACGGCGACTCGTCGCGCCTCGCAAAATCACCCCGGCGAAGCGCCCGATGACGGTAGAACGCTTCTGGCACCTCAACCGGCGCCACGGCGACTCGTCGCGCCTCGCAAAATCACCCCGGCGAAGCGCCCGATGACGGTAGAACGCTTCTGGCACCTCAACCGGCGCCACGGCGACTCGTCGCGCCTCGCAAATCATCCCGGCGAAGCGCCTGATGACGGTGGAACGCTTCTGGCACCTCAACCGGCGCCACGGCGACTCGTCGCGACTCGCAAAATCACCCCGGCGAAGCGCCCGATGACGGTAGAACGCTTCTGGCACCTCAACCGGCGCCACGGCGACTCGTCGCGACTCGCAAAATCACCCCGGCGAGGCGCCTGATGACGGTAGAACGCTTCTGGCACCTCAACCGGGGCCGCGGCGACTCGTCGCGCCTCGCAAAATCACCCCGGCGAGGCGCCTGATGACGGTAGAACGCTTCTGGCACCTCAACCGGGGCCGCGGCGAGTCGTCGCGACTCGCAAATCATCCCGGCGAAGCGCCTGATGACGGTAGAACGCTTCTGGCACCTCAACCGGCGCCACGGCGACTCGTCGCGCCTCGCAAAATCACCCCGGCGAGGCGCCTGATGACGGTAGAACGCTTCTGGCACCTCAACCGGGGCCGCGGCGAGTCGTCGCGACTCGCAAATCATCCCGGCGAAGCGCCTGATGACGGTAGAACGCTTCTGGCACCTCAACCGGCGCCACGGCGACTCGTCGCGCCTCGCAAAATCACCCCGGCGAGGCGCCTGATGACGGTAGAACGCTTCTGGCACCTCAACCGGGGCCGCGGCGAGTCGTCGCGACTCGCAAATCATCCCGGCGAAGCGCCTGATGACGGTAGAACGCTTCTGGCACCTCAACCGGCGCCACGGCGACTCGTCGCGACTCGCAAAATCACCCCGGCGAAGCGCCCGATGACGGTAGAACGCTTCTGGCACCTCAACCGGGGCCGCGGCGAGTCGTCGCGACTCGCAAATCATCCCGGCGAAGCGCCCGATGACGGTAGAACGCTTCTGGCACCTCAACCGGCGCCACGGCGACTCGTCGCGCCTCGCAAAATCACCCCGGCGAGGCGCCTGATGACGGTAGAACGCTTCTGGCACCTCAACCGGGGCCGCGGCGAGTCGTCGCGACTCGCAAATCATCCCGGCGAAGCGCCTGATGACGGTAGGAACGCTTCTGGCACCTCAACCGGCGCCACGGCGACTCGTCGCGCCTCGCAAAATCACCCCGGCGAGGCGCCTGATGACGGTGAACGCTTCTGGCACCTCAACCGGGGCCGCGGCGAGTCGTCGCGACTCGCAAAATCACCCCGGGCGAAGCGCCCTGGATGACCGGTAGAACGCTGTTCTTGGCACCCTGTGCAACGCGAGCGCCACGGCGGACTCGTCGCGACTCGCAAAATCACCCCGGCGAAGCGCCCGATGACGTTGTAGAACGCTTCTGGCACCTCAACCGGGGCCGCGGCGA
>MQUG01004336.1:0-21355 GCA_007213375.1 Steinernema feltiae | reverse complement strand
CGCAGAATCTCAGGGATCTGCGGTCTTCTTGCGCTTCTACAAGAAGCGCGTTGTTCGCCTCCTTCCGATGTACTCGCTGACCGTTGCCGGACGCTTCTCCTCGGTCGATGGACCCTGATTGAGCGGGATTTTAAAGAGTTGAAGAGGGACGCGATTTGGGCGCTTTGTCTGGGAACGAAATATTCGACATTTGCTCGAATCGAAAGGATACTGGGATCAGGTAGAAGAGGCGCCTTTGGCTCTTGAACCGGGAGCGTCATTCAGATCGCTGAATACAGTATTCTCGCGCACACGTGGTCGCTTGCCTTGGAAATCCAGTTCTATCTGATTGTGCCGCTGTTGTTCGCTGCACAACTGAAATGGTCCCACCACGGAACGATTGGAGTCTGCTTGCTGAGCGTCGTTTCCGTCGCGTTCAGCTCCCTCGCCTCAGGATCGTTCGAATTTGACTTCATTTTCGCCAGAATTTGGCAATTTTCAAGCCGGCGCTCTGTCGTGGAGAGCAACGCGGGATCACAAAGTGAGGTCCTATCGCTGGCTGCGTCTCCTGGCTTCTCTGATTCTGGCGCTGACGCTTTGCCAGAGCTTCCTGGTCAACAAGAAACTCGTCAGAAGCGTTGCGACAATCTTCGCTGCGGCCGTTTTCGCTCTTTATGACGAGAACGGAACGAGTTCGATCTTCAATCAACGATTTCTGGCGTTTTTCGGTGATATTTCCTACGTCCTCTACTTGATTCATTGGCCTCTTATCGTATTCATACGGTACTTCCACGACGCTTCTGAATTGAGCGCACCACAAGCGATTGATGCTGCTGCGCTCTCCATCTCCCTGGCGATTATCGTGCATTACGGCCTGGAAAGGAAGCTGCGGGGAAGAGGCACACTTTCAGCGGTGTTCACCGCAATCGTTTATCTGGTTTGCTTTGGTCTCCTCTTCTTTGACGCTCAAGCTGGTGATAGAGGCTCTGATGTAGAATATTCAGCTACTGAAACGACAGGTGAGCCGTGAATTGAGCTGCAATGCGCTTGCTGTGACTCTTGGTCGCCCAGGAAGAACCCAATTCGGCGGAAAAAGCGATATATTCACTTTTGGGAAGGAAATTTCCTGATAGCTTCGTAGTTGAGGCTTAAAACGGTACTTTTAAACACGACCAGCTAGTTCTCAGACCCAAAAATCTGAACAAAAATTCATCTTTTAACTAACAAATGTTTTCTATTTTTAGTTAATTTTCCAGAACGAACCGACTACTTTTGGAGAGCTGAAACAGCGCTAAACCCCACCTGGTCTCGCGCTCAAATCGTGCGGAACGCGATCCGAAAGAACCAACAATGGTCGCAACTCTATTGGCGATTCATGAAACCGCCCGGCTGCGTCCCGACAGCGATGCCTCCGCTCAGTTGCGGAACAATGGTGAGAAGCACACGCAGGGAATTCCGCTGCGACCGCGATTTCAGAGAGGAACCGGCCATCTGGATGTCTTGGTCGTGGGCAACAGCTACGCGTATCACACGTTCCCCGCGATCTATGAGGTCTTCAAGCACAGATACCGTAGTTTGGAGTCGATTACGTGGTCGCAGTGGGAGCCGCTCGATAAGATCGTCTTTCCGCATCCCGTAGCGGCCGCCTTTGAGAGTCCGTTCCGGAGCTTCCACGACATCTTCTCGCTGCAATCCGACATTCTCTTCCTTGTGCAAAGGTGCGCTCAACGCTGCTGCTCCACAGACTCAAGCGCTCCTAGATTCCGCTTCGGCTTCACTTCGCCGATATTCGAGTCGCTCGACACAGAGCCGCTCACGCAATTGGCGCTGAAAGAGGTGCAGAGATACGCGAACACCACCAAGAAGCTCGTGATCAGCGGCGTCATCCGCCACTACGAAGAGTCGTTCGCGTTGAAATTGGCGCGAAGACTTGCGAGGAACGAGTCTGTCGAAGAGATCTACGAGTATCCCTATCAAGTAGCTCTGCAGAAGCGAATTTTGCCCATTTCTTTGTCTCATTTAGGTGTTTCTGAGCCAACAAGCGAACACTCTGCAACGAATCGACTATCTCCTCTCCAAATGCCCAAAATGTTCGTTCTACGACATGCAAGCGCCGTTCTGTGACATGGAGACGGCGAGATGCGAGCACTTTGACAGGAAGAGTCTGCTCGCCTATTGGAGCGACGATAGTCATCTCTCCCATGCCGGAGTCGAGAAGATTGTGCCTTCTTTGAAAGCGTTCAGCGAGAGGATTGTGGCTGACATCAACGTGTCTGGCTGATAAATGAACTCACCTCGTAAAGCTGGAAAATGTGCGAATTTTTGAGATTTTTCAAATCAACAAAAAATGACTTTGAAGTCGTTGAAGCGGAGCGAGTGGAACACCAAAGAATAGAAAAGAGTTGAATGTTCACAATTGACAATCTTGATTTTTGGTAATTTCAGTAATTTCGAGCCTGAAAATTGACGTAAAAGCACAAAGGAAAGAAATTTGAGTTATTTTTGAGGTTTCTCTCATTGGATCGCCTATTGGAGAGACGATAGTCATTTCAGCGAGAGGATTGTGGCTGATATCGCTGTATTTGACTGATAAATGAAACGGCTCTGCAGCTTTTTTACTTTTTTTTCAAAATCTACATAAATGACGCGTAGGGATTTGCAGTCGGTGTAGCGGAGCGAGTTCAACGCATCTGGAAAGAGAAAAGTTCTGAATGTTCACAGTTGAAAATCTTGATTTTTGGTAATTTCAGTAATTTCGAGCCTGAAAATTGACGTAAAAAAACGAAGCAAAGAAATTTAAGCTATTTTTGAGATTTCTCTCATTTCGCCATTTAAATCGTGTAGATTACAGACGTGATTAGCTTGATGGAAATTTTTAAAATGTTTTTTTAAATATCTTTTGAGACCACTATTTCAGGTGTTTTTGTGGTCGAGCGCGAAAATACTAAATCCATTTTTTATATTTGAAAAATGTAAAAAAAGATTTTTTTTATTCCTTTTATAGTTTCAATTATTCAATAATAACAAAATTTGTATTTTTGGAAATAATCTTCCAGTTCCACAGAAGCGCAAATATATTTTTCAATAAATCAATCAGCATTCGCTTTTTGAGTTGATAGAATTTTTAGTAAATTCCAATTCAGTACTTCTTCAACCCAGCGCTGTTGTTGTAAACGCTGACCCGGCCAAATGTGCCAAAACCAGTGCTTCCTATTTCTGTGCGGCTTCACATTTTGAACAATGTTTAATCTCAATTCGAGTCCACATAATTGCATAAAATCATCCGCCATCAAATCAAGATTATTTTTGGAGAGGGTATTTCTAGGAGAAGGTCAAATTAACCCACAAATCAAATCATCACAAATCACAAATCATCAAATTGACCCACAAATCATCGGATTAATTTTTATTGTTACCACTTGAGTCTAAATTTACTTTTTTATTTTATTTTAATTTTTTTAATTTTTAATTTACTTTCTTTTTTTAAAAAGTTTTTTAAAAAGATTATTCACGTAGAACGAAAAAGTCTTTGGCAGAAGGACGACAGCACCGCAAGAGTATTTTCAACGACAACAAAAATCGGTTCGACGAAAAGCTGATTATTATTTTTTATGTTCTTTTTGGTCTTTGTAAATCACCATTTCAGATATTTTTGTGGACGAAATAAGCAAAAATAGTGCATCTGTTTATTTTTTTACAGTTTGAAAATTGTAGAAAATTAAAGCGATCAGCGGTTTCTAATTTTTTTTGTTTCTATTTGAAATTAAATTTTTTGTTTTTTAATTTTACAATTTCCTTTAATTTAACGTTTAATTTAACGAAAGGAAAAGAACAGTGATCTCTGAATGATCTCTGAATCTCTGATGTTTTGCATCCTTTCGTTGCTTTTAAGAGTTTCAATGCGCACGAAACTAAGATTTTTTAAATTTTTGTCATGCCGATCAAATTCAATTATTTATGCTAATAAATATCGATTTGTTTTCCAAATATCCCTGGGAATAACCAGATTTTCGCCATTTAATTAAAACGGTGCACGATCGCATTTTTGCAGAAGTATGTAGTAGTAGTAATAGACTAAGAGCATTTCTGACACCCTACTAAATTAGGTAAAACGAAAAAGTGGTTTTTCTGGTCTATATACATGTTTCTCTATATTTATGGCTTTTTAAATGGGAAATTAATAGATAATTTAATAGTCGAGAAATTTTTTTTTGTCAATTTAAATTTTACAGTATTTCAATAGCAATTTTGTAAAATGGATCGACAAAGCCAAATTCAAATTTTTAATTTTGATTGATTTGTCCCGCTTTTCAGTAGCAAACCAACCAGTTCCTTCATCGCACACACAAAACGCGCCTAATTTAGCGCTACGTACATCCTTGACTGCGCCTCGTTCCGCACCTCATTTAAATTGTGACGCTGACAGAGCGCGCAACGACATATTTCGGTTTTTCTGACCCAAAATGTGCCCACAAGATGAATGGCAGCGACCAGCGCACGCTGGGTCTCTTTTGCACATTTGCAAACGACGCAAACGGAATCGATTATTTTTCGTGCGATTAATTTTCAAGTTTTTTGTTTGGAAACTTATTTCACATCGATAATAAATAAATTGGCTTCATTTTCATCCATTTCATCATTTGAATTTTTGGCAAGTCAGCCTCAATTAACTAGTTTTGAACTGATATCAAATGCATTTATTTCAATAATTACAATCGAAATATCCTATTTATTTGATATTTTGTAATTTAAATTTTGTAAAAAAGGCTTTTAAAAAATATTCAATTTGAATTTTTTCAAAGATCAATCAAATTTAATCAAACTTCTGATATTCTTTCTATTTTTAACATTTAAAATTCATTTTAGTCAAGATGCTTCATCCTAAAATGAATTTGAGCAGTTTTCCGGTTCAGTTATGCTGTCCAGTTCATCTATATTCAAGGAAAGAGGTTTTGATTTTTGCTGATTTTTGCACTATTCAACACAAATGCATTTGTTTTAATAATCATATCGAAATATGCAATTTATTTTTAAATATTTTTTGTTATTTTTGTACTAAATAGACTGTGCTGTAAGCTCCGCAAGTTTTTTTATTTCAAATAGAATTTTTTATAATTTTTATAATTTGATATTCTTTCTATGTTTCTAATTTAAAATTAATTTAAATAAATTTAATTAAAATTCATTTTTGTTGTCTTCGAACCTAAAATGGGCAATGACATAGGTTGCCGGTCAGTTCATTATTCAAAGAATGAAAGAAAAATGGTTGATTTTTGCGTGAACTTGAACACCACAAGAAATGACTCTTTTAATAAAATTCCATAATTCTAATTCTCTCCAAATTTCAAAAGCCACTCGGAGACATAGTGTGTGTCCACCTCTCCCGCATTCCCTGAATTGGAGGCCGTGCAGCGTGCAGTCTGCAAAGGGCGGCGGTGTTAAGTGCTCTCGGAGGCCGTCGACGCTCATTTGCATAATCCATTTGTACTCCGAATTGCGTATTCGCCCGCGAAAAGTCGCGAAACAAAGCGTTCGTTGTTCGGTGGGAATTTGTTTAGCGTTTCTGCGGATCCGTTTTCCTGTTTGCCGATGCACAATGTGTTGTTGGTTGTACGGTTTGGGATTTTTGGGATTTTTTAAAAAATATGAAACGAAATATTTGGAATAATTTAACGAAGATGTTTTTTAACATTTTACTCATTTTTGCACTTTTTTTGCATTTTTGCACTTGCCTTGATTTTCAAAACAAATTTCATTTCATCTGATATTTCTGAACGATTTTTTAAAATTCAAAGATTAAACTCTCGATTTTTAAAATATTGAAAATTATTTCGACCAATTGGTGGAAAAATTCGATTTGCGAAAAATTTGCATGCAATGTTAAATTTTGATTTTTGAAAATAAATCACGGTTCTGCGGATCCGTTTTCCTGTTTGCCTATGCGCAATGTGTTGGTTGTACGGTTTGTTGATCGCGGGATTTTTTTTAAACAATATTGAACGAAATATTTGGAATAATGTAATGAATTTACATAGTTTTCGATTAAAAAACTCAACAATGTGTATTTAAGCTGCTACATTGCAGTTTATTATCGTCATAAAATAAATTCAAAACATTTTCCTACTTTCGCACACTTGATTTTCTCAACGATTTAAAAAAAATTTAAATTACAATTAAATTTCATTGGTTGCAAATCTCTTGAAAAACCCAGAAAATTTTCAAACTGCATTGAAATTTTTAAATTTTGTTTTTTCCACAATTTTTTAAATATTGAAAATAATTTAGACCAATTGGTGGAGAAATTCAATTTTAAATTTTGATTTTTTTAAATAAATCTCAAAAGCTATAGCATTTATCAAAACAGCTTTAAAATGTTGATTTTTGAACTTAAAAATAATTTTTTATTTTTTTTAAAATGTATTTTTAGTATCTTTTTTAATATCAACTTAAAATAATGGTGGTTTAACTTTTGTTTAACTTTCACCAAGCGTTTATTATTGCGTTGCATTTCGCAACCTGAACTTCCCACATTTCATACATTTTTGCCTAAATAACCACCACATAAACATATTTTGGGCGCAAATTGGACGCCAATGATGTTTATTTGTTTTATTTTTGCAAAATCCCACACGGATTATAGCCCTGAGCTCTCCGCTGTTGCGGCGGAGAATGTTTGTTTATGTGCTGCGTTTCTGCCACGTCGTATTTACATCTGTCATGTCAGTTTATTTTTGACAGAGTTTTCGCGTAAAGATTTCTTGAGAATCAAATTTTAGTAAAAAAAACGCAACGGTTTTTTGTTAAGAATTCTAGTATATTGCAGCTATTTAAATATTTAGCTAAAAGTCGTTGGTATATTAAATAATCAAATCATTTTTGAAGCTGAAATTGCCTGCTTCATTTATTTATTTTTTTTTGCAATTTTGCACATTGATGCGTTGGTTTTTTATTTATTTACTGCTCCAATTGATCTCTGTTTTGAGAGCCTTAAACAAAAAATTAAATGATGCTACATATTTTTTTTGCATAAAATTTTACAAAGCAATTTTAAATTTTAAAAAATTATTAGTTTGTTTTGCTTTTAATTTTCATTTACAAAACACATTCAGCTAAACAAAAAAACCTAAAAAAAATCTTTTTTCCAAATCATTTTTGACAACAGAGTTAATGTTCTAAGCGGCAATTTTAGTTTATTTGGAATTTTATGACGACTTTTTTTAACGACATAAAAAACACACTTTGGCAGATTTTTTTTCTATTTTTCCTGTTATTATTTTAATTCGCATTTATCACATTTAATTTAAATTAGATTTAAATTCACAATCAAATTATTTTTGAAGTTATCCGCAAACTGAAATTTCCTGCTTCACCTTTTTTCACCCATGATTTTTGCAAATTTAATCACAAAGCTTGAAAATACATGACAATTAAATTATTGTAATTTACATTTAAATAATGGCAGCTATCTAAATACTCGTAAACTGGCATCTATTTTCAATTTTTGACAATAGAGTTAAATACCAAACAGCAATGGCTTTCGCTTTCGATCTAATTTATTTAGAGGGGGTTTTTAGGCAATTTTACGACATAATAAATTATTCATACATATTCGTGTAGACACTTTTCAATTTTCTATTTTTCATTTACTATTTTAATTCATTATTTAATTTTTGCTTGGCTGTAAATATCAAGGAAATGAAATTTTTTAAATTAAACATTGGTAGTTTTCGTTGATGTCTCGCAAAATCAAAAGAGGTCTATTTTTGTATGTTCCTTTCCTTCTTCCTTTCCTTTCCATTCCCCTCTGCAAACATAAATTTTCTATTTAAACATTTTCTACTTTTATTTTACAGCGTTTGATTCAATTTTGCTGAAATTTTGTCGAAATCTCAATGATTTGGTTGTTTTTGGGAGCTTTAGTCGCTTTTAATTTTATTTGAATTTTAAAATTACAATCAAAACATTTTTGAAACTTTTGAAACCAGAAAATTATAAAAATTAAACAAAAAAGTTATTTATAATTCCAAATTATATTTTTGCAACTTTCGGAGCTTCTCTTGGCATTTTATTGCATTTTTTAATTGAAAGTTTGTATTTTCCATTAAAGCCAAAATCAATAAAAAGCTCTGTCCGAGCTTTGCGCTCTGCATTTCATGATTTCTGATTATTTTTGTCCTTGCATCAGCAAACCTAGATTTTATAATTTAACAGAGCCGTTTTTCTATTAAACAAAGAAGTAATTTATAATTCCAAATTACATTTTTGCAACTTAAATAATCAATAATCAGATCTATTTTTGTATGCCCGACCTCCACTCTGCTCTGCTTTTCTATTTTAACCATTTTTCTACTTTTTTCGCTCGAAGGCCAAGTCAGAATGATTTCTGACAGGTGCTTTAGGTTTTTCAATCAATTTTGTTGTATTTTTGCATCTCTGGCATTTCTATTGAACTGACCACATAGCGGCGCAGTGCTATAACGCCAAAACTCCAAAATCAACAAATCAGGTCTATTTTTGTACGCTCGAATTCTGAGCTCTGGATGAATGGTTGCTGCAAATAATTTTTGAGTATGTTTCCCCTACACTACAAACCTAGATTTTCCATTTAAACAGCGCCATTTTTCTACCTTTCTACTCTTATTTTACAGCTTTTAATTCAATTTTGCTGGAATTTTGTCGAAATCTCACCGATTCGGCTGTTTTGGGAGCTGTAGGCGCTCAGAAACCAAATAAAGAACAATTACTGACAGGTGATTTAAATGTTTATCCGACTTTTGCGGTATTTTTGGGACCTTTTCTTGCATCTAAGTATTGTGGAACTCCCCTGAAACGTCTTCCTTGACTAAAAGCACTTGATTAAATCCGTGCAATCCGCGGCTTTTGCGACTCGTATCGCATGCAACAAAGCGCTCTAAATCAATCTCCATAAGGTGCTTCTTGTGTTCACAAAAACGCCCCTAGCAACAGCGCTCTCCCGCTCGCCTGCTCGTCACGTCCCATCGTTCCTTAGGCGTGCACTCGGGTCACTCTGCGCGCGCTGTCCATGCGCGCACGCAGCCATATGTCGATTGCAATCAAAGAGGATGTGTGGCGCGCGGGTGGGCGAAGGATGCTCCAGCGTCGTCGTCGTGCTGAGGATAATAGGCACTCAGCAGTCAGCTCAGCAGCGGTGGCAGCGGGGGAGGAGGAGGAGGCTGCTGCTGACCACCGGCGACGTCCTCTCCCTCTCCGTCGTGGTGCTAATCGCCATCATCATCTGCTGCCGTTGTGCTCTCTGCTTTGTGATTTCTTTTCCGTCATCGTCATCTGCTGATGCCAAAGGCCGCGTTGATCCTGTTGACGCAAGCGATGTGGACGGATGATGCAGTCGAGGGGGCGAGCGTGGTCGTGAGTTGTTAGTTTTACGATCTTATGAAATTTGTTGGGATACCTGGGGGTATTGATTTTTGTAGGACCCTTGCTTCTTCCATTAGATTCTCATAAATGTTCGCACTATTGTGGTTTGTCATCATGAGATCACTATCATGAGATGATCTTTTGATTTCTTTGGTTGCTGTGATAAACTTTGTAATCGGGGTTTGGCGAAGGAAACAGGCGCCAAAACTGTAATTTGATTTTTGAAGGCTTGTTTCTTCTTTGCACTGACTGTTTAATTGTTTTTTTAATGTAAATAGTCGGTTAGTTTGCATTTATCACTTTTTTAAACAAACGCAGAATTCTTAGCAAAATTTGAAATAATCCGTTTTCCTTATTCTTTTCGTCTACAAGGCTTTTATATTTGAGACATTTCAGGTACTGTAGTTGATTAAAATTAAAAATAAATAAAACAGTTTTTTGGTTACTGTAGCAATTAATTTTTTAATTTTAATGAATTTTTGATAGTTTTTTTTTTTTTGAATGCTTGAATTTCATATTTTCATGCAATTTTTTCTGCAAAGCAATACATAATTTAAATTTTTCACAAAATTTGAATTTGTAGGACAATAAATAATTAATTGTGGTAATTTGTTGCATTCATTGAACTATAACCGATTTTTGAGTTCTTGTTTGCATCACACCCTTGTCATGAACAATTTTATTATGAGCAAAACAATATTTTTAATTGTATCATTTTTTTGTTTTTGAAAGGGCGATTTATATAAGATTTAATCCTGTTTTGTTTCTTTTATTTTATTTTAATTTATCCTAAAATAATTTAACTCTGTTTGTTAACCGAGAGCATAATAAAAATTAGTTTTTTGTTTAAATTTATTCGCAAATTTTCCAGCAAATTTCCAGTTCTACTGCACGTAGTTGTTCTATAGTCACTGCCCATGTACGCGATGTTCATTCTACGTTTAAAATTCTTTAAACAACTTGATTTTTTGAACTCTTGGCCATGTTAACTTTCACAAAATATTGTTTTTGGTTTAAATTAAATTGCTTTTTAAAGTTTTAGCAAATAAATCTAAAAATGTTTGGCAGAACTTTAACTTTAACAAGTTTTAACTTTAATTTTAATCTTTTGGCTGGCAATCAATTGACAATTTATCGTTCCGAGAGAAAGAATTTTTAAATTTATTTGTTTTTTATTGCAAAACCAGAATTTTCACGTTGAAGAGTTTTTAATTTTTGCATATGTGTCTTCTTGTTCCTTCATTTTGCTTTTCTAATTTAATTTAAATTCAATTCAATACCACACATCTTTTTGTTTAAGACTGAAGTTAGAAATACAGTTTTGAAATTTGTTTTTCTTTCACTAAACTTTTTTTGGAGAATGTTTGGTGGCCCAACAATCTGCACCATGCAAGCAATCGAATACAATTAAAATTCAAACGGATTTATTTTTGCAAATTACTAATTACCTAGTCGCTTTAAAATGTTTAAAATGTAGGCGAATTTAGGTGAATTTTTGCACATTCACATTTTACACATCGATTTGTTACAAGAATGTGTGGAAACTTTTTTCTGGAAACTTCTAGAAAAATTAATCCGTAACAGAATCTTGCACATTGAAATAACTTTAACTGACATAAGTGAAATACTGTCCTTTTGAACACGTAGTTATTTTTATCTTCAAAAACAAAACTGTTCCATTGGAGATATTATTTTTTGCTGGCCTCAGCTGTGGTTTTGGTTTTTTTAATTAATGTGTTATGTTGAATGTTTTTTGTACATCGGTACATTGACCGATAAATCCGCAAAATCGATTTACAAAACTAAATTCGATTACTACTCACTTTTTTTCTTAGATTGGCAACATTATCCAATTAAATCCTCATATTCAGATTCAGAGAATTTTTTATTTTATAACATTTTTTTTGTAACTGGTAACCAAACCAATTTTTTATCGTTTTGAGAAAGAGAGACTTTAAATTTATATTGTTCTTTACAGAACCAAAACTTGCGGTACCAGAAATTTTACAGAATTTACAGAATTACAGATTTGCAGAATTAAATTATTTTTTTATTGCTGTTTTAAAAGATTCGCCAACTTAATTTGTGCAATTTTTTGACTTTTTTGGCGTTTTAGTTATTTTATTTAGCTACATCTCTTCATTTAAGATTGAAGTTAAAGTCAGTTTTGAAAGTCATACTTCTCTAATGTTTTTTGAAAAATGGTTTGTTTGTTTGATTATAACGATTTTTCGTAAATTGTTCGTTTTCTCGATTGTCGCAATTCCTTTTGATTGCCAACATTTTCCAAGAAAATTGTGAATTTTTACACTTTTTTGTATTCTACACATACATCAATTTGTTTGTTTCAATACTGTGATGCTGCGGACTGTGAAGTCTTCATCTCATTCCGAATTTTGCAATTTTTTGGACGAATTCATCCTCATACATTTGAAATAGCGTTAGGATCATGTTAGGAAGTTAGGAACGTCGAATTAATCGAATGAAATTCCAGTCTTTACAAGAAATTATTTTACAAGAAATGTTTGGATTTTTTAAATTTGATTTTTTAAATTTTAAATTAGCTTGTTTGCTTCACAAGTTTTAATTATTAGCAAAAACTAAAAATAAATTTAAAATTATATTTTTCTGAAGTGAAGATTCAATTAGGATTTAATCCTGTCTTCTTTTTTATATTCCTTTTAATTTATTTTGTTCTAAAAAATTTTATTCTATTAACCAAGAGCATAATTTAAAAAAGTTGACTTTTTGAAAATGTTTAGATTTTTAGAATTTTTGTAACTTTTTATTTTTTTTATATATTCTATGTTATTTTTAAATTTAATGTTTATACCTTCTTTTTTACAATTTCGCTCGTTTATGTCATTTTTGGTGCCGTAAAACGTTCACGTTTCCACGTTTTCCTAAATATCGCGCTTCCGCATGCAAATGCAAATTTCACTTTTTGACGTCTGCGCACTCAAAAACCAACTCGTCGTTCAACGGCGTCCCCTGGGACGCCATTCAAAAACTTTATCTGATTATCGCGCATTGAACGGCGGCGGATTCGGATCCTCGGATCTGAGCGCTAATTTCACGCCCCGCAAACCTCAGCTCTCCGTTCCGCCGCTCACGACGAAGACCGATTCGATTCTCCGGAGACGAGACAACAGCATTAGTCCCCGAAGACACAAAAAGTGCGCGACGAGTGCATCGCGAGTGTCGAAATTCGGCGCGTAAACGTTTCGCTCCCTCTCCGCTCTGTCCTAAGGGGAGTCGTTCCCTCCGGACGACGCGAATCGACGACCGCCGCCACCGCCGTTCTTCGATGGCCGCTCGCGCGCAGAGCAGGAAGAAATGCCGAAATTGAGTGCTCCGCCGCGCGGGGCTCTAATCCACCCCGCTAATACGTTCCGCCGCTTCGATTCATCTGGATTTAATTGCGCGAATTCACTTTTTTGGAATTGTTTGCGGTGAAAAGCGCTGTTTTCTCTTTCGAACGCTGCTTGTTGTGCTGCTTTGGTGGAGGCTGAATCCAACGCCTGCAACCCTTTTTGCAAGAATTTTTTTGTTTTTAACATGTTTTTTGACGATTTTAGGCTCAAATTAAGCGAAGGATGTCGCCTTTTGGGTCGATAAACTGGTGCTCATCCATAAGATGACTCTAATAGACGTAATTGTTTCATTTTTTCTTTTTTACGTCCACTTTGCAGCTGAATTGCTGAGGTGGCAAGTTGAGAACGCCCACCTGTCAACTGGCTTCTCATTTTTGCAGCCGCCAGGTAATCACGTGTTTCCCTCCTGTTTGTTCTGCTTGAGACGCGGGGCAAATCAACAAAGTGGAGGATTGGAGGCTCGTGTGACAGAGTTTGAAAGTGAGAAATTGACTCCAATCCACTTCATTTCGATCGCATCGCGTGCGAGACGATATTTATCGCTGTTTGTTTGGGTTTTCTTGCTGTTTTTACGCTAAAAACAGCTCAATTATGTGGCGATGACAAAAAACAACTATGGAAGTTGTTTGAAAGTAGGCGGACTTGAACCTCCAACCTCTCGCATCAAAGTCAGCAGCGTTAGCCAATTGGCCACAGGCGTCTTCAACGCATGCTGCTTTGTGGAACATATATAATCCACCTATTTTGTTATTCGCCCACTTGAGGAACGCTGTTTGCGCACCGCTCTCGCTCCATCGTGGCGCGCAATGGCGAACGCCTTCAGATGCCGCGACCACCACCTTCGTTTGCGCTTACGCAAGACCCTCCTCACTCGCTCGCCTTCGGTCATCAGGCGCGCGCGAACGAGGGCGATCAAGGTCGCCACTTCGCGACCGCCGTCGCCACTCGCTCGCCCTTTCGGGTTACTTTTTCAACATTCGCGCCGCCATCATTTGTACCGCGCGCTCGCGCTGTGATGAAACGTTCCGTCATCATGCTTGGTATGTAATTGTTTGATTTCAGGGGTCATTTCAGCGGCTGTCCGCTTCGAAGAAGACGTTGACGGTCGCGTCAATGAGCATCAGCGCCTAATACGCGCGGATTTCTCACTCATTCACAACGCAGCTGCTTCCGCCGCTAATCGCGTGTTGCAATGTCGAATTCGCCCGGCAGCGCTGGCGGTGGTGCCGACGACGTTTACGTGGTTGTCAAGTACGATTACCTGGCACAGGAGGACAAGGAACTGACGATTAAGAAGAACGAACGCCTGCGGTTGATTGATGACTCGAAAAATTGGTGGAAGGTTGGTTTTTATCGCTTTTTGAGACTTTCAATTACCTTCTCTGTGTCTATTTTTGGTCCGCGTTCAGGCGGGGAAGATGTCTAGATGAGTCATCTGGGTCATTTTGCGTTGAGAGCATCCTTTGTTTCACGCTAGAAGCGATTATGAAGCGCTTGAAATGGGTTTTCAACGGTCATATGGTTTGTGTCACTCGTTCCCGAGGTGAATTAGTCGCGATTTTGCTGTTTTCCGCTTCCAGATTGTGTTTTAGTGCCGAATTTCGGGTTGAGCAAGCTGGCTAGCTCTTGTTAAGCTGGATAATTGCGGGGTTTTGGCTCCAAATTGATTATAACAAATATTTTCTTGCGATTCAGCCGTTCTCGCTCATTTTGAGATCAAGTTTTGTTCATTTCTTGGTATTTTTCGATGTTTTTGTGCTCCACTTTGATTGTAATAGCACGATTGTGTTTTTTACATTCAGATTAGGCCTGTATTAGTGCAAAATATAGCTTATCGGAGCCATTTTAATTGCTTCTATTGCATTTTCAATTGATATTGAGGAAAACTGACCGGGCTATTCATTTTTCCCGAGTTGTTTGATCTCAAGTTGACTCCTCTGAAGTCAGGTTGCACACCTTGTTTACCGTTCCAACCGACAATTCCACATTCCCCTTATAGCGCGGTCCACTGGAACGATGAGCGTTTTATGTCATGTTTTGCCAACTTTTCGCTTTTATGACCTTTGTGTTATTTCTGGCAGCGAAGATCGCGCTTTTTACGACCTCTCTCTCTCGTTCGCTCTTCTCAGCCCGCTATTTGTCGCGCATGATGGATCGCGGTGCTGACTCAGCCGATTTGCGACATCTCTTTTCGAGGAAGTTCTTCTCCAGTTATCGCCATTTTGATATATTTCCGCTAAGTACTCTGCGCGCGCCATCCTCCCATCCAGCCGCCAATGCAAACAAACTTCGCCTCTGCCCTCTCGCAACATTTTCGCTCGTCTTCATCTCGATACAATTCTTTGTTTGTATTCTCTCCCTCGCCGCCGCCGTCGTCGTGCATCTCCCTCTCTTCTTTCGCTTCTTATCCTTATCTGGCGCCACGTAGCTGATTTTCATCTCCGTGTGGTGATTTCGCCCCACGAAATCTGCCTACTTTTGTTTTTTTCGCGATGGACATCGTGTGTGAAGGAACAGCGCGATCGGCAGTTGTTTGGGCGTCGTCCACTTCTTTCCGCAGGTGTTCTATTAATTGGCGGAAGATGTGCAGCCCTGGCTGATGGATCATATGTGCTCGCTTGCAGTACCGCTTGCTGCTGCACTTCGCTCGGACTGTTAGGCAGCGCGACGATTGGATAATCCATTGCGCGCGCCCACTGATCTTCGTTTGTTGACCTCTTGCCGTTCCGATCGCTCGCAAAATTGTTATAATTTCGTTTTATTCCGATAGCCTATAATTAAGAAACGGCCTAGAAACAGATTTGAGGATCGCCTTAACTCGTTTTTGCTTTATAGCCGTTCTCCGCGCTCCATTTTCTGGTTTTATTGATCGCCACCCAGCGCGTCGCTTGCTGCTGGGTGCTGCAGACCGAGTGGCAGCAAGTGCGCAACACTCTCCGATGCTATAATAGAACGTCAATCGCCTAATTTGACTTTTAACTTTGTTCCAGGTTCTCAACGACCATCACGAAGTGGGCTTCGTTCCTTCGAACTACGTCCGGAAGGAATCGTTTGTTGACAAAGCCAAAGGTACGCTCAAAGGATTGGGGAAGACGAGCAAATCGAAAGGGAAGATTCCGGAATTCGCGCCTCCTGCTCAAGTGAGTTTGCTTTTCATGTTCAATAGCTGCCGATCATTCCGCTGCTTCGTTAGCGAACGACAGCGATGACGTCAATCCTCTAAACCGTTTGATTCATTCATATACGCTGTTCGTTTCAGACCAGTTTCGCAGGCTCCGGTGACTCACTCGAGAATAGCGGCGATCGATTTCGGCCCGTTCCAGTGTCGAAGAACAACGGAAACCAGCTCCAATTCGATAGAATGTCTACCACGGCTGTTGCCAAATATTCCTATGAGCCCCAGCGCGAAGATGAGCTGAGGCTGACGAAAGGCGACATCGTCACGGTGCTGGAGAAGAGCTCGGACGGCTGGTGGAATGGCCAGTGCCAGGGCAGGAACGGTTGGTTTCCGTCAAACTACATAGAAGAATCGACCGTCGCCCCATCTCCGGTAATATCGCAAAATGGGAATGGAAATGGGATGATCAATCCGGTGGCTATGCCGCTGCCTCGCTCCATTAGCCCTAAGGTGCTTGAACTTGTCGATACGTTATTCGCGTTTGAGGCGCAAAACAATGTGGAGTTGTCCTTCAAGAAAGGTTTGTTTTTCATCAATGTCTTTGATAAATTGACCAGTTTTCTCTGCAGGTGAGACATTAGAGATTATCGAGCACCCTGCACATGATCCCGAATGGTGGAAAGCTCGCAATTCTCAAGGGAGTATCGGATTGGTACCGCGAAACTACATACGAGTTCTCAACTGGGACCCTCAGCCCACTGGCAACGGAGTTCAATCGGTTCCCATCGCAGCGCCTACGGCTTCCAGTAGCCGATGGAACCATCTCGGCGGACCCTATGCTCAGCAGCCGTGGTATTATGGGAGATTAACGAGGGATCAAAGTGATGCCGAATTGAACCATCGAGGAATAGACGGAGATTATTTAGTTCGCGACAGCGAAAGCAACGTAAGCTAAGGGAACTAGGAAGCTTCTAAAATGAAATTTTAGCCTGGTGACTATTCCATCTCCCTCAAAGCAGCCAGTCGCAACAAGCACTTTTGGGTGCAAGTGGACACCGCGACCGGTCAATTCAAGATTGGAAACAGAACGTTCTCTTCAATGGACTGTCCTTTTACAACACTACACGACGGCGCCGATATTCAGTTCCGATCAGGAACGCCTCTTTCTTGTCAAAGCCCTGCCACGAAACTGAATGCTCACAAACTAACGAATTCGCAGTTCTTTCGTTGCTACTGGTTCAATCGATTTCTGATTTGTGTATCAACCATATTACTACAGATAATTTCTATTGTATTTATAAATTTTTGACGATTCCAAACTCCAATCGGACCACAAAGCGTTCGGGAATGTTTGCCGATTGTGTGAGACACCGACTGATGACGCCGACTCATCGAAGAAGCGACGGACGAGGCGAGAAGCGGCCACTCGTTATCATTGCGCGTTGACAGGCGACCAAACGTGTGAGATTCTAAAGTCGGTCGCATCGATTGAGTTTTAGCGTTCGGACGTGGAGTGGAGTGGAAGAAGGAAGCAGAAGAAATGCTCGCCGAAGTCGTCGCCAAGTTCAACTTTGATCCGTCGAAGGAAGACGAACTGCGCTTCGGGAGGGGAGACGTCATCGTCGTCGAGGAGAAGAGCGACGACGGCTGGTGGAAGGGAGCGGTGAGTTCTGTTGGCTTGGGAATTCCAAACATTTGGTGGTACATTCTGCGATTTTTGTACTCCAAATTGCTTTTCCAGCAACAATGCGAGTCATGATTAAACAATTCGTATCCAAAAATTCCCAAATTATAGTGGAATTCCGCCAAAATCACGCAATCAACGATGTTTTCGTTGCCTGCCAAGTCCATTATGTCTTGTCGCTCTTATCACTGGCGCTATTCTTCTTCTTATGAGTCAGCTGACCGACTTAGGGTGGCACCGTCCAGCAGCAACCGAATGAAATCGCACCGTAATCAGATCAATTTCAGTGCAACGGCAAATCAGGATGGTTCCCGGGAAACTACACCGAAGAGATCAAGAAAGCTGCGCAGCCGTCGTTCAATCCCGTCTACCCGCAAGCCCCAATCGCTTCCTCCGCCGTCGCTCCCAACTACAACGGCAGCGCGCAAACGGTGCAAACCGCTCCAAGTGGTCGTCGCCACGTTCGCCTTCAACGCGGAAACCTTGGATGAGTTGGCGTTCTGCGAGGGAGAGCGCCTCGAAATCGTCGATTATTCGGAGAAGGAATGGTGGACGGCGAGGAATGTTTCGGGAAAAGTCGGCCTCATCCCCAATAACCACGTCCGCGCTGTAAGTTCCGCCGTTTGGTGCCAAAAGGTGACCGATGCTTCCAGGTCATCACTGCCTCATCGCTACGAGCGAGCCTCGGTGGACCCTACGCGAACAAGCCGTGGTATTACGGTTGCTTGGACCGGAGTACGGTCGATGAAGTGCTGCAGAACGGCTCGCTTGGTGACTACTTGATTCGCGATAGCGCAACGCAACCCGGAAACTACTCGCTGTCGGTGAATACGCGCTCCGGAAGCAAACATTACCTCATTCGCAACTCCGGAGGAATGTTCCGCATCGGTGAGATGAGTTTCCAAACGATCGACGCGCTCATCACTCACTACACGCAGCACCTGATTGTCGACACGCCTTCCGAGAAGATCTATCTGCAGCATCCTATCGAGTGATCTGCTTGTAGTGAACTGTTTTGAGTGAAAACGAACAAATAAAGATCGAATTTTCTGCTTCGCTGCAACATTTCACCGAGTGACGTGTGCGTCTCCGTCTACGTCTATACAACAGCAAATCATCTTCTGCGCTTCCGCATTGCGGCACTTCGTGCAATTTAAGAGCGACGATCGGTTGAACGAAATGAACAACGAGGATCTGGAAGCGGCGAAGCAGTACGTCGAGAAGCTGCGGCCAAAGGTGAAGACGCAGATGGTGAACCACGTGCGCAAGGCAATGGACGACGGCGACGCCGAAGTAACGAAGCAAGCGCTGTTCGCGAATGTCGACACGAAGGCGCTGATGCTCTTGATGGGAGTGCCGGCGCCGGAAGGTCACGGAGGGAAGCGTCATTCTGCGAAGCGTATTAAAGCAGGTTAGTCAGGCTTGGAATTGGACGGATTTTGATAAATTTTCGCGGTTTTCTTTCATTTTTTGGTTGTGTCATGTTTTGAAGCTTCATACTCAAGTTTTTCGCTATTTTCTGGTCAAACGCCGATGAGGGCACGATGGCGCAGAGTCGTGCTGCCGTTTGGGTTTAAATCAGCTTCAATGATTTGTTCAGTTCTTACAATCTCTCCTTTCAGCAGCTGACCCGAATTCCAGGCATCGATCACGCATCTACGACGTGGACGCGTACCAAATCGGCTCGTTCAAGGCCCGCCAGACACACGAGAGTCATCCATGGAAGAATCGGATCAAGATCAACATCACTCAACACGTCATTCAGTTTTGGTTTATTCACGAAGTCCGTCAAACGGTGAGTCTAATTCCTAACATCGCGTTTTATAATTTCTTTTCATTCAGTCGGGAAATCCACGTGGACAGGAGCAGTATGCCGATCCTCAGCTGAATGGACTTCAGTATGTTTCGGACCGAAAGCTACGAATCTTCACCGTCAACGTCCCTTTTGCGAATATTACGGCGATGTGTTTTGACCAAAAGAACATTCATCTGAGAGTGAGTTCTGCTTTAATGTCTCCCAATGCTGATTGTGATTTTGATTAGTTTACGCAACCGATTTCGATGTTCTCGCAGCCTTGGTGCGACATAACTCAAAATGTCTTGGCTGTGGATGAGTTGAAATCGTCGTTTGATCCAACAAATGGCGAATTCCTGCGATCTACAAATCACTCTGTGACGCTGATTCGGAATTTTTCGGTCGTTTGGAAGAGAACCCTCATAGCCACGGATCCGAGGTTTTCGCTAGTAATTCAAGATAAGAAGGTCTTCATGAACGAAGCGCCTCCACGATCGGAATCGTTCTACTGCTACGCGCCTCTGGGAAACGAAGCAAACGCAAATCCGGCAGTTGTAGCTGCTGCCCAACATCTGAACTTCAACATGGGTCTAAACACCATGCAGTACGTCGATCCTGCTCTGAATCAGATGCAGTACGTGGATCAAGGCTACGTCATTCTCCAGAATCCACCGGTGCAGCAGCATATGCATCAGAACCAATTCGTTACAGCATCGAACGCAGCGATGATGTACGTTGATCCACAGCTGAATCAACTTCGGTATGCTGACCCAAAAATGGACAATTTCAATCGTCGGAATGCGATGCACGCGCAGGTAAGCGTAATGATTCTGGTTTGTTATTGACACCTTAACTTCTAGGATGGATCAGATTTCTTTGCTGCTAGTCTACAGAGTCAATCAGGGCAACTCGACATTGGTGTAAACCTACAGTATGCCGATCCTTTGCTGAATGAACTGAAATATGTAGACCCCGGTCTTGACGTATGTGCGTCGGTGGATACGGAAATGGATTTCGGCGATTATTCAGTTGTGCACCATGATTTTCAAAGCTCTGAGGTGGTTTTTGTTACACATTATATTTGTTAACTGGAACAGTTTAGAGCTTCTACACGAATCTTGGAGATGCAAATAACGGAGGTGACTTTATGCGACCTTCTCACGAATTTGACGAAAACTTGGATGCGATGACGATCGACGACAACATGTTCTACTCCTAATATTGCGAAAAATGAGATTTGTTGTACATACATTAATCGGAACAGCTAAGCGTGCTGATTACACATTGTGCCAGTCAGATTTGCTCATATGTAGCTCGATTGAGTCGATTCTGTCTCTTTTCGTTCGTGTTTGCACACCTTTCGAGGTCATGCGAGTGTAGGACCGCAGCCTGGATCGCTGACTGGACAAGCGCTGCCGGGTTGCTCCTGGCTGTACTATCTATAACTGTCTTTGAATCGAGGGGTGCGGTCAGATAAAGCTCTGTTATTATTGTTGCTGCTTCTTCCTGGAGTATTGTTTTAGGAGTGCTAGTAGAGTCGTCACTCTGGCCAGGATTTTATAAAGGTAGGCGGTCCTACGGAATCAATAATTCACTTCCCAGAAAAGGGCAGAAGCCGTGGCGCTGCGTTGCTAAGTCCCCACAATAACTCTCAAATGAGCCCTTCAATGTTGTCTGTCATGTTTAGGCAATATAAGCTCCCTTCCCTGTCGCTCAGTCTTCATGGTAACATCGGCGTCTTCTGCGAAAATGGGAGAACTGTTTAGTGTTCTCTTTGCCGTTCTCTTCTGCTTCTCGCTCTCCGCCTTCTTCTCCTCATTCACTTTAGCGGGTTACGGTAGCAATTGGCATGCAGGATTGCCGACGTCGATCTCGTGGTCTCCGCATTGTCGCTTAATCACTCAAGGAGGGATTGTAAGTTACTTTTGGGGAATTTTAACTTCGGAATGTTGTATAGGAAGATGTGCAAATCGCTTCATCGACACAAGGAGCTTCGAGAAGACTTCAAA
>MQUG01004331.1:0-16473 GCA_007213375.1 Steinernema feltiae | reverse complement strand
TCATTACCTGAATCATGCTAGAACGCATATTTTTGAAAAGAAATTTTGCTGCTATAGGAGATGCCGTTTTAACTATCAGTGACAGTCACCAATCGGGATGTATCAAGACGAGCTAATCTTCATTTTTTTGTTCTATCCATTTGCACGGTTTTGTTCGCAAATGACCATTATCAGCAGTTTTGCAGAGACGGCAGCAGCTCTCCGCCAAAAATCAACAAATTCACACGTCCATTTGCTTCTCAAAGGAGACGATAACAGATCGCGCTGTCATTCTGTCAACGGTTTATCTCATGTCAGTTTTCAGACTTCCAGACGGAATCATCATAACGTACGCTTTGTTCGCTTCTGGTAAACAGAGTAAAAGTGTAGAATCCGGAGGAATCCTAAAGCTGGGCGGTCGTCTTATCACTGGGTAAAGAGGTACTCTCTGCTTTGATGGCCATGGATCGCAGCGATACGTGCTGTTTGGAGGGTCTGTGGGTGAAAAAAACAGCCAAGTAGTCGCGATTTATGATCGGTTAGATTGCTCTCATGCAAAGAGCACTTTTTGTGAGTTTATAGCGCTGTTCTTATCGGTTTATGCTTGCAGAAGCTTCGATAGAGCGCAAGCAACCACACACAAAGTGTCGCTTTTTAAAGAAATGAAAAACAAAAAAATTATTTCACTTCGGGGATTCGAACCCGGACGTCAAAACTCGCAGTCTGATGTTTTACCTCTCAACCACAGAGCGCTAGTCGCTATTATGAGTCAACGAGGTGTTATCACTTCTGCTCTAGCGTTTTTTACTTCTCTATATGTATAAGTACCGTATCAGGCCTGTTTTAGGCGTTTTTTACTCTTTTAATTTCTTCTTTAATTTTGAAAATTTGCCCCACACACCGACGACAACATTTTGAGCCAAATTCGGGTCTTTTAACTCCAATAATTCACAATTTTGATTGATCTATCTCTAAACGTACCCGAAAACACCACAAAACACAGAGCGAACAATGCGAAGATACTAATTGCCTGGACGAGGCGATAAATCACAATGTTGAGAATAACAAACACCCGCGCTCGGCGCTCCCCTCCACGCGCGTTTTCCGATCTCCGCCGGCGATCGAAGGTGCAATCAATCTATCTTTTGTCTTCCCACTTTCCACTCCAACTTTCCTCCCCGCTCACTCACTCGCCATCTTCTCACCTCCCCACATTCATTCCGTCCGCATTCATTGAAGAGCTTGACAGAGAGATGAAATTCACTGCCGTTCCATTTCCTACGGATGAAGGTAAATTGGGGAATTTTTGGTCAAGATCATTGGCGTTTAAGGAAGCGCGTCGTATGATGCAAAAGCAAAGAAGAAGAAAGGACAGCTGATCAGGTATGTATTGAGTAAAACAGGATTTTTGATCGCGTTGGTCAACTTTTAGAATTTCATTTTGTAATCAAAATAAAAAATTAAATTATTCATTTTTCTTCGTATTTTTGGCAACATAACCATCGGTATGACACGTTTCATTTATATTTATTTTAATTATTTTTAGAAAAAACTTCTAATACGCAATTTAAAGCTTTATTTACTAAAAACGCCGGCATTTTTGGTACTCTGCGGTAAACCGAAATTAGAATTAATTTTCTAATTTTTGACAATATTTGCGGAATCTCCGTAGAAAATACACAATTGTTTTGGTTGCTATTGTTCTTATTGCTGAAATTTTTGCTTATGTTTTTGGTGGCTGAGAGCCTGCCCTTTAATTTTGTAAGATTGATTTTTAATTTGATCCTTGGAGCCAAAGTTGTTACCATTTTAATGAGCGAAGTCGACGTTTACATTGTAAATTCTGCGGTGGATGAACATTAATAATGTGATGTTTCCCAATTATTTACCGATTTCCGTGTGGGAGCCGGGGAACACAAGCGGCGCCGACTATTATTTTTTGTTCTTTTTTTGCTTTGCTACATCTTATTTTTCCAAAATCGCTAGCATTTTTTTGTTGGTATTTTCGACTAGAAATTCAGTTTAATTTTCGAATTTCTAATTAGTTGCTGCATTTCGTAGAAAAGTGACGCGTTTCTGTCATTTTTTATTTCTTTTGGGCTGGCGAAATTTCTTGTTTTCATTTTTGCGTTTTCGCCTCTCAACCATTGAGTGTTTCTAAAGAAACTATTTATTGATGGTTAAAACAGTCGTAGCAGAAAAGTATCGCGCGTTTTTTAAACAACTTTAACCATGGCATACGTTGCTGGATCAGATCTATTTCATTAAAGCAGGACAATCAACGTTCAAATTAAAAAAAAATCAAAAATCAAAAGTAAAAACAATTTTCTGTTTTACGCGCGCGCAAACTTTACAACGTAATCGGGTTTACAACGTTTTTTACTTTATTTTATGTCATTCAAATCTGTTGCTTAGACTTTCAGTTCATTGAAACACGCGTTTTTTCAAATTTTTGTTTTACCGTTTTAATGTCTGTTTTCCGCTCAACTCAACTCCAACTGTTGTTTTTTTCCAATTTATTAAACTAAAAGTAGAAAACAAAATTGATATAGAGCAGTGGATTTAATTTTGATTTAAATTTAGATTTAACTATTTGATCTCGGGTGCAAAATTTCTAAAATTTGTTTATTGTTTTTTTCATTTTTGCAGCTTGGCATTTCAACCATTGAATGCTTTCCTAGAATGATTTATTGATGGTTAAAAACAGTCGTAGCAGGAAGTCTCCTATTTTTTGAACATTTCTTTTCTTTTATTTCTATTTATTTGTTATTTCTTTTTAAAAGTATTTTCCAAATAAAAAAAATCAAATTCAATTTTGTGCGGTTCTTGCTACAATAACTGAAAATTTACGTTAAATGGTGGAATGTTTGCCAATTTTGCATGAATTCAATGCTACATTTCTAGTTCTTCCAAGAGCTCCGTCGCCTCTACCACCAATCCTCGACCACTCTTCGGAGTCGAATCGTTGACCATCTGTTCACTCGGCTCTATTGGAGCATCCGATCAGTTCAGTTTCGAATACTGTACAAGAATGAAGGTGAGGAGATTTTTTGATTTTTGTTGATTTCTTCGAACCAAATCTGTGAAGCCGAGGAGTCAAAATGACATTTTTCTCAACGTAGATAGTTATAGTTGGCCATGTGAAACTTATTTTTGTCTTCTTTACTTTGTAAAATCTGGTTCAATCCGGGCAAAAATGATTTTTTTGATCAACTATATTGATGTTCGCGTTTAATGAGGACAAAATTTCTGAAATCTCACTTTTTCATGAAGAGCAAAATGTGTGTCTGGACAGCCCTTGCAGAACGGCCCATTCTGTCCTTTTTTACTTTTTAATCTTTTTTTTAAACATTTTTTTCATGTTCATTTTCTTCATTGGCAATACATTGTTCTTATTTTTGAAATTATCCAGATCGATCCGGGCAAAACTAAATTTTTTGCTTAAATATGTGTCTTTATTGAATAACGTGACACATTTCCAGGTCTTTTCGTTCTTAAAATCTCACATTTCGTGAAGAGCAAAACGACATAATTTTTGTCATCTTTCAACTTCCATAAATGGCCCGCTATCCGTCTGTTCCACCACAGTCCAACGGTCTTTGATACTATGCACCCGTCATTTGCAGGGAGCGGCCCAATCTGTCAACCCCACGCTAGAACACATCATCGTGTCTGTGTCAGCTGCTCTGGTGTTTGAGAATTCAGATGAAATGTCAATAGATTTGTGACATTTTTTTGACGATCTTCAATTAGATCACTCAGCGCTGAAAGTCAACAGTTGTGTTTGTGATCTACGCCATTATTGTTTTCCTTTTGTTTTTGTGATTTATTAAAGAAAGAACATTTTTGGTCCGCCCGAGCTGAAAATTCATTTAAAATTGATATCTAGACAGTTTATATTGAACTATGAAGCCCCGTGATTTGCAGAAATCGATTAATTTGATGTTTTCTCATCTATAAGATCATAGAAGATCTTTGCATTTTTTGCACATTTTTCTAGTGCCGTTGAACGCTAGTTTACAACGAAAACTGGTTCCCATGGTTTTTAGCAACAGTAAACTATTTAATTCACATAAATTCATTATTTTCTTTAATTTTTGTAGTCTTTTTTTGGAATTTTGAAATTAATATGTAGCTACATGTTAAGAACACAGCGCGCGCAAGAAACAAGCCACAAAATATAGTAATTTCTGAATGATATGTGTCGTTCTGCACTATCTTTCGCTTTTAGAGTTCATTGCTTATCACAGAAGCGCATTGCCAAACGGTTTTTACCACCGTCAAACCTGAAGAAAGAGCTTTTTTTTTGGAGTTTTTGATTTTGGGTTTAACTTTGGAGAAAAACTTTTAGCCTAGCATTTAAGCGCGATTTGCGCGCCAAGCCTTTGTTTATAAATTGATTGTTGTATTTAAATTTTTGAAACTTTTCTTCCGACATTTTGAATATTTTTAACTGTTTTTGGTATGCTGAATGAAGCTGAGAATGAACTCAGAGCTGAAAGTCGTGTTTGTGATTTACGCATTTATTGTTCTACTTTTGTTTTCGCGAATTATTATAGAAAAAATTCATTTAACAATTAACAAAAACAGTTAACAACAGGGTCAATCAATCAAACCACAACCCAAGTCAACCCCCAGAATTTCAGTGCTTTTGGTCACAGTCTAAAATTCTGACAAAATTCTGAAAAATTCAAGCATGTCCGATATACCCAGTATGCGAATTTTCACTTTAATCTGAGAACAGTCAACATTGATGACGGTGTCCGACCTTTAATTCGCATTTTTATTAAAGAAATCTTTGGAAACAGAAATGTGATATTTGATATTTTTTCACGAATCCTCTTAATTTAAATACTTTTTATCGGATTTATCGGATCACGAATTTTTCGTTTTCTGTGCTGTTTTGCTTCAAAGATGAGTATATTTTTTTCTTTTTCCGTTTTTTTTTCCGAATTAGTTTTACTAATTTCTTCACCATCTGTTAAAACATGACAAAAGAACAAATCTGAACTATCGATTTTTAAACTTCACGCGAGTTTAGATTCATCCGCACTAAACTTGATTGAAAGCATTCACTTGCCTGGGAGCATAATAACATGTCATTGATATGACGCCAACGGATCTCAGTGAGTCTGCTCTCTGTCAGCTGCTCTGCTTCTATCGTGTTGAAAGTTAGTGCTAGTGCGAGAGGGCTAGTGACACTTGTGCGTTTGATTCTGACATTGTTATTACCAGTCTGCTTCATATTTTCTAAAAATCGTCTAAAAATCGGTTTTCTTTAAAAGTTGAGAATTTTTTGAACAGCGTCAAACAATCTGCGTAGATGACAAACGGTGACGACAAACAGCGCTACTACTGTGTTGTAATCTGGTTTAGATTTTAGTTAATTCTTGAATTACTGGAACTAAATTTGGGGCTGAGCTAAACTACAAAAAAGTATTTTAACGTATTTTATGATTTTTGTTTAAGAATCACAAATCCAATCTAAATTTATAGTCTATTTCTGAAGCTGTTCGAACTACTATTTTTGCCTCCACTTCAACTTTAAAATTCGTAAAAAAAAGAAACCCAAAATCCTTGTTTGGAGACTTGCTGAAAAATTTTTTTTTTCAAATTTTGCAAAAAAGAAACGTTTTTTTGATCCATACGGATTCTGTTTTTGCAAACAGTGGTGTTTCCCTGTACTCACAAAGTTTTGACTCATCATACGTTTCAAAGAAACTAAAAAACTCTTTAAATTTTTTTAAAGTTGTTTCAACATTCTTGGTATATTTCTATATCTTCGATATCTTCTTCGATATCTTGCGTGTACGTGGAAACCGTTAATTGTAAGACCAAAACTCATCGGAGAGGAATCGTGTAAATTGACTGAATTCGGCATTTTTGAGAATGTTTGTGACTATGAACGGTCATGAAGCCATCTATTAAGGCCTCAACAACTGCAGGCTCAAACAAAACATTGCTTTGCGTTTGCGCTCCAAAAATGTGACTTCTGTCGTGATAATACGAACTGGTGCATTAATGACAGCACTGCAAGAATCCCAGAAAAAAGCAAATCCACACGATGAGTTTCAGTCTTGTAACAAATAATCTGGAGTTTCCTACTTTGAATTTTTCTATTTATTTTTTGCATCCAGTGATGTTTCCCTGTATTTACAAAGTTTCGACTTCATCACATATCCAATCTAAATTTATACATTTGATTTCTTTTCATTTTTTGTTCAACTTGTTCATTTCAGTTTTTCATGAATCAATATAGTCTATTTTTGGAGCTGTTAGAGCTACTAGATAAATTGCCTTTCCTCTTCAACTCCAAAATTAGTCTAAAAACCCAAAATCTTTGTTTGGAGACTTGCTGAATTTTTGTTCAAATTCTGCAAAAAGAAATTTGTTTTTAATGGATACGGAATCTATTTTTGCATCCAGTGGTTTCTGTTTTTATCATACGTTTCAAAGAACCGAAGGAACGTAAAATCAAGAATAATTTTTTTTTCCTTTTAGTCTCACTTTTAATTCAATTTATTTTACAGTTAATATCGTTTGAAAGTATCTTTGAAAGGTTATTCTCGACACAACACGTATTGACAACAGTTGGACAGCTTTTCTGCTTTTTTTTTTGGAAAACCTTTACATTTTTTTGTTATGACACCGAACAACGAATTTGTGTATGGTGACTGTAGGGTTAATCAAAATTTTGGATTTTTTAATTCGAACTTCCGAAATTCAACTATTTTGTGACGTTTTTACTTGTCAACAGCCAGCCTTTTTTTAAAGCTTTTTAGCTTTCTGAGTAGATTTAATGCGTTATAACTACAGTATGCTGAGATCTTTTTCAATTTCCGTCAACAGAACTTCCAATCGCTCTCTTCAGTTCCTCCACTACAAGTTCCTCCACTCCACCACTTCGCACAAGTTCAAAAAGCGTAAAATCAAGAATAAATTTTTTTGCAGACGTGACGTGTCTATGTCTTACTTTTAATCTCTTAATTACTTTTAGTCTAATCTACTTAATCTATTTTAAGCAAATTTTTGGATTTTATTTATTTCGAATTTCCGAAATTCAACTATTTCTTTGTATGTAACGTGACGTTTTTTGCCATCCATTTTTTCAAGAAAATTCACATTTAACCCGAAATTGCAAAATTCGCAATTTGGAGATCATAAATTCAAAAATCAATATTTTGGATTTGAAATTTTTGATTTTTCTTTATTTCGAACATCAGAAATTTAACTATTTTGTTATGTGATGTAAGTGCCGTTATTTGGTCATTTGCTGGTAATTACGGTGATTTTTGAGCATAATTTTAAATTTACTTTGTTTGCTTCTATCATGTTTCCATTTTCAAATCTAAATTCCAAGTGTAGCCATCCTTATCGTTGGTCCTTTACACGCACTGAACCAAATACCAATCCGACGACCAATTTTTGTTAGGGCTTGTGCTCGCAGCCGCACTTATCGCCGCAAAAGTTCACCACAAGATCAGTGCAAGTCCAAAATACACCTCTCACCGGACGTGCACTCACAGCGCGGCATTTAAATCAGCACTTATCGCACAAAGACAACTCGAGCGAATGTAACACAGAGCAGCAGAGCTATTTATGTCTTTCGCGCTCTGGTGCTATTTCCTGTCCTAGCGTTCACGCGTCTCAATCCTGTGCTTTCGAGGAGTTCCGCGAGCTCTACTAGTATTCGTTTTCTGCTTCAAGAATGATGCGACGGTCGATTCAACGAGTGACTCTGGAGGTGGTGCAGGAAGAGTCTTCACTCGGTTCGATTTCTACCAAATCGAAAATCAAACCAATGGCCCGACGCTACACTGACGCTTTGGTGGCGCTGCCGGCCAAGCTTGTAGCGGCGTGGAATAGAGGTAAATTGCGGAATATTGTTGATAATTTTCCGGGAAATTTAGTCGAGCCTCATTTTTGGTATTACTCAAACCAGTATGCATTTTGTAACTACATGTATCAGTTATTACTTAATTTTCTAGATTAATTTAAAATTATTTTTGTACACGCACTGCAACGTAGGGAATTTCAAAAAAATGTTTTTTTTTAATATTATTGTATCCAACAGTATAGGACACTTCCGATTGCGTTCTTACTGTAACAAGCAACTCGCTCAAAATTCCGTTGTTTAGCACACTGAAGAAGATATTTTGCCGGGCTATTGTTGAACTAAAAATCGAAACGAATTTTTGCAATTTTTTTCGCAACAGTTTTGTTAGAAATAGGGAATTCAAAAAAAAATTGAAATTAATATTCTAGTTGCTAATCTACACAATTTGTGTTGTTTTTCTGTTTTTAAGTGACTTGTGAGCATCACAGATCTGCTATCCAAGACACGAGCAGTTGTTAAAACAGCCCTTGCAAAGCTGAGGCCCGCATTTCATTGACTGCTCGCTGAAAACGACTATTAATCACTAGATTTAAATTCGCCGAGATTTATTTTTAAAATGCTTTCTGGCTTTCTGGCTAGAGCGTTTTTGCAAGTAGTAAGGAACCAAAAACATAATAATTAGAAAGTTTAACATTTATTTTTGTACACCGCAAATTCAAACCGAGAAATTTTTTACATAAAAGTTTAGAGAATTTTTGCTTTGTTTCACTTGTTTGCGGGTTTTCATTTAATTTTGCGCATCATAGATCTACTAACCAGGACTCAAGCAGTTGTTGAAACAAAACATTGCAAAAGTAAAGCCCGCAATTTCATTGATAGACAGAAAACGACTATTAAGAAATCACTATAGTTCTCTTCTCCGAGATGATTTTTGATGTTGATGTGTTTGCATGACCGATTTGGACCAAATCGTTGGTGCGAGTAACGCGCATATCATCAGAATCACTCGATCAAAAGTTTGATTTTTGGTCATAGGCCGTGGCCGATTTTTCCTTATTCCAACGCTTCAAAATTTTTCAAATTTTTTTTTGCACTCAGACCGAACAGTTAAGATCGCAGCAGCTGTTGAAACAGCACATTGTAAAATTGAGCTCCAAATGATTGTTTGTAGAAATTGCTATTAATCATTTTAATTCCTTGGCCAAGTTTGTAAATTTTTGTAGATCTTTATGTCGACCAAACTGATTTCTAATGTACTGTGAATTATACCTTGCGACAAGTAAAATGAGCGGACATTATGGTCAAAAAGAGTTTTACTGATTTTCGCTTCCTTACAGGTTATTCTATTATTCACAGTTGTTGTTGATTTAACAGATCAGAGTCCTTGACTCTGCTTTATGTAATTTTAACGTTAATTTTGTGCATCATAGATCAATTTTCGAGCAACTGTTGAAATAGCACGTGGTCTAATGATGTCCGCGTGACAGTGATTGACATTTTTCCATACCGCTCTGCTCTAAAGTTCCTGCTTTAAAACACAAACGCCGTCATTTGATCGCATTAGTTGTGCAATGCGGAAATGGTGAAAATTTCCTTAGTTTTCCAGAATTCAACTTGATTTTACCCAGCTTTCAGTGTATTCGATTTTTTGGCGAAATTAATTTAAACTAATAGCTTCAGTTTTAGGAAAATTGAAAAAATGAAATTTTTTTTGCTGATGATGAATGTGTAGGTCCACAGACGGATTGCTTGATGTCCAAGCTGTATCAAATCCAGTAGATCGTGGAACATTCAAGTTTTCGTTGGTTTTTCAATTCAACAAAATTTGCTTTGATTTTTTTAGATTGCTGTGGACTGCTCTAATCACAGCAAATGAAGACTTTGCATTTTTTTTACTACTACATGTTTTCATGTGTTTACATTTTTTGGCATGCTCGATAACTGGCTTTTCGAGCTTTTGAATCAATTTTTTGAGAAAAACGTTCCTTTTTTTTTGATTTTTTTATTGAGCAATTTTTTAGCCAAAATAATTTAAACTAATTGTTTCAGTTTTACGAAAAAGTGAAAAAATGAAATATTTTTGCTGTAAAATGTGTAAGTAGCCGGATTGCGTAATGTGCAAGCTACCGAAAAGATGAAAAATTCAAGTTTTAGTTTTTTTCAAATTAACAAAATTTGCTTCGATTTTTTTGAGGTTGCCGAGGTTGCTTGTCATTACTACATGTTTTCATGTGTTTACATTTTTTGGTATTCCAATTTCAGGCGCACTTTTCGAGCCTTTTAATGACAATTGTTTTTCATATTTAATTATTTAATTTTAATTCAATATTTAATTCAATTCTGCCTGAAACAATTCAATTTTTCTCAATTTTCCTCTGAATTTAACTAGATTTTAGACAGAATGTTGCGAAAATCACGATATTTGATAATCGAAATTTGGTGGAAATTGTGGATATTAAATTTGAAAAATTGCATGTCAAATCAGAGTTTAGTTTTGACTTTTAATTTTGTTATTACTATGTACGTTTCCACGTTTTTAAATTTTTTGACTTTACGAACAATATTTCGTCAGTGAAGCCGACTATGAAGATTGATAACTGGCTTGAACCGGCCGGCTCGTCTCTCGGCTCGATAAAATTTTGGCAAATCAGTAATTGATGTTATCAAGCCGATCCGATTTTCGAAATGCGAGATTTTTCATTAATTTAGCCATCTGTTTTCTAACCAAAACAAGCTAAAATTAACTTAATTCAGCCGGCCAGCTCGATAAACATCTCGATGGGATTTTCGTACAACAAGCTGTCTAGTGGCTAGGCTCGGTGACTTTTTTAAATTCGGTTTAAATTCGCTGATTTCGACAGCAATTTTAGCACGTTGGCAGTCCTTTCATGAGCTGTTTAATCAATTTTTAATCTAAATATTCTCAATAGAACAACTTGCGCATTACATGCATAATTCATTCTTTTCCACTCCCGAACCAAATCGAATTCTCCGCTCCTTTGCCTCTCTCCCTAGTTAAACCTCGCGCATCTCATCCTTAGTCTCGAAAACATCCCAATTAGGTCGTCTGCCCGGAAACAGCAAAACAAACTGACTGATTGCCGTCCCACCCCTGCCGCGCACTTCTCGACCGCCATTTCTGCCGCACAAAACTTGCCCATTCGCTTCTTAAGTCGTAAACGTCACACATTCGCCTAATCGAAAGCAGCTGATCTTATCCACTAGCCGCCGCTGCCGCTGATTCAGCCGCAGCTGTCGCAGCCGCCGCCGCCTCCTCGGACGATGTTTTACAATGAGCGTTTCGTTGTAGAAAGCGACTTTGATGTCGAGGAGATAATGAAGGTCGAAGTGACCATCCGTCCTCCCGCGATCCACGAGATCATGGCTGCCACGAGACATCGGTTCAATCCGCGGTGGATCAAGTACATCTACGCGAAATTCAAGAATGTAAGTTTACATTATTTTATTCAGTTTAAGAATTGATAAAGATTTATTAAACATTTTTGAAATAATTATGACAAATTATGAATTCGAATGGAAATCCAATTAAATTTAATTTAATTTGATTTTATGCACAGTCAGTATTGCATAATACATAAAAAATAGGATCTCAAATAGGAAAACGGTAAAGGTGCGTAGGGTTCGAATTCGATTCAAAGATCGAATTCGATTGGGTAGATTCGCTGATTGAACGGAAACATTAGAAAAACAGATAGATCGAACGGAGAGATAAGATAATTGGTTATGAAAACACAGAAAAGGATCAAACGGATAACGGTTACATTAAATCGATGTTTGACCGTTGTTCTGTTCTGTAGTGTCTGTTGATAATGATCTGATAGCCCTATTGTTGGGACTTTTCTTGGGAAACTTATTTCCCACCCTACGCCAATTCTTATGACCTTTCTCTGTGTTGAAATTTGTCTCTGACCTTTACAATTGTCGGTGCGTATTACAAATTAAATTAAATTAAATTAAAACAGGGAATTGAGAGAGAGACTCACACAGAGGAAAGGGCTAATGGAACGGGACTAACGATGGCGGTCAATCAAATAATGGAATTTTTTATACGGCTATGAATTTAACGTTTTCAATTTATTACATTCATTTTTGATTCGCTCTTTGAGAGACTTTTCAAACTACGTTCATCTGATTTATTCATTTTTTCTATTTCTTTTCTAATTTCTAAAAGCATTTTTAATTTTTTTGTACCTCAAACTAAAACTTTTGTACACATTTTTAAGTTTATTATCACTGGTTTTTGTTTAAAAAATCATTTTTTATTTTTAAATTCATTTTTTTAAATTCATTCAACAACGAGCTTGATCTGAAACAAAATTTTGCCGACTTTCGAGATTATCATCACAAATCACATGTAAAGTGAACTCACAGCAGCAGCAGTTTAATTAATAGCATTTTTTGGCAATTTTTTCCCGAAACATAAATTCTGTGGTTGTTGCAGAATTCTTTCAAACGCAACTGTGCTTCAACTTCAAACTTCAACTCATGTTTGAGAAACAGCTGCCGCGCCCGAACTCATTAAACGAAAGCCGCTCTGATTTATGATGTTGTTTCAAAAGCCTGAAACTCACATCTCTGTTTGCTGTTTTGAAATTATTGAAGAGTCGGAGAGCAGAACTGGGCTGAAAGCTGCAAAATAAATCAACTACTGCACAGAGATGATTTTATCTTTGAATTTTGGGATTCCGTGCAAATCAATTAATTTTTAAATTAAAATCTAAAAATTTGAATTATTTTTTTAGTTGACAATCAGTAATGCTTGTCTGTCTTATTCTTACCGTAATCTCAAAGAAAAATCAGCCAAAAAATTCGTTTTTGCAGTTTAAAACAAATGTTAAAAAGGAATTTTTCAATTCATTCAAGAACGAGCTTGACCGGAAACAAAATTTTGCCGATTTTCGAGATTATCATCACTAATCAAAAACGTGAACAATAAAACGGCTTGCTAAATTACAGCGTGAAAGGCTCTGCAGATCAAAAATCAGGTTCTTTTTTAAAATTTTTGAACTCTTAATTTTTAATTCACAAAGAATTATTCTTGGTTACATTGAACTCATAAAATAGACAAACTTTCAATTTTAAAGCAATTCTCCAATTTCTTATTCTTACCGTAATCATCCAAAATATTCGTTTGAAATTTTCAAACAATTCTAGGAATGTCCTTCGGGCAAAATGGGACTCGCGGAGTTCAAACGTCTCTTCGGCGTCTACGTGCCCAACCGAATCAGCGACGCGTATCTCGATCGCATGTTCCGCGCCTTCAGCTACCACAGCTCCGACAACGAATCGCTGACCTTTCTGGTAAACCTCGCACATTCGTATTTCACACATTTTTGCACATTTCAGGACCTGATAGAGTGTCTCTCTCGTCTCCACGATGAAGACGCGCAAACGAAAGCCGAATGGACGATGCGGTTGATGACTAGAAACGATTCCGACAAGATCAACTACGCTGTGGGGTTACTGTAGCTGAATTGAGGCTAATAATTCGATTTTTAGGAATTTTCCGAGTTTGTAGGCTCTGTTTTCCAGCTTGTGGGCGAGAACAACGTCTGAGGCAGCGTACATTGAGTAGTTTGAAGAAGAATGGATCCAGCGAGTCACTTCCGGATCCTGTTCTCGCAAGTCACATTGCCTACAGGGCAGCGGCGGTCTTTAAGGTGATTTTAACGATTTCGAGCAAGAAGGCTAAGACTGAATCGCTTCGCTTTAGGAGCTCGATAGAGACGGAGACGGTCTACTCAATGAACAGGATCTTGTACGATTTTTTCAGGTTGGAAATGACGCTTTTTGGGTAAACGACGTTTCATTTTCAGCAATACGACCAGAGTCACCCGTAATTTGGTCTCCAATTGAGTGGATTTGAGTGTAAATTAATGATTTGATTGTACTATTGCTGTGCAATAAATTCACGGGTGTTTCAGCGCGGCTAGTCAAAGTGAACAACAAGGGAAATTGATGTTTTCTTTTATTGAGAATCAATTTTAAGACATTTGAACGTCGCCTTTCGCCGCCTTTGACATGACAACGTCGCTTTTAGTCTTGGCGTTTGCCATGTAGGCGTCGAGTTCGCTGTCCAGTTGCTCCGCGCTCATTTTCGGTTTCTCCGCGCGCTTCTTCGGTGGAGAGCGGCGCTTCTTGGTGATTCCGCCGGACGAACGCGGTGCGCTGCGTTGACCGCTGACTCTCTGCTGCAGATTCGACTTGACGGCGGCGGAGTCGTCCACGAGGAGCATCTTGAACTCGCGGCCGTCGAGCGAGATTCCCTTGAAGTCGTTGAGGAGCTTCGTGGCGTCGCGGCGGCGGAGAGAGACCGCGGCGGAGCCGAGCGAGCGCCCGTTTTCGTCAAAGTGGACGGCGACGTTCGTGAGGCGGTAATTGGCGAAGAGTTCCTTCAGATCGGCGGTGACGACCGACTTTGCCACGTTGCTGATGTCGATCTGCACGACGCGGTTGTCGGAGGGAGAGGAGCGGGTGGCGGGCGCCCGGTTCTGCTTCCCCTGGCCTCCCGGAACGTTCTTCTTGAGCGCGGGGCGCTGCTGCTTTCCGGAAGCGCGGAATTTCCCTCCGGCGCCGCCGCTCTTCTTCTTCGAGGCGATGATTTGGTCGAGAGACATTTCGACGGAAGAAGACATGATGATTGAAGGATCAGTTGGAGTTGATTTGAGGATGCTCAAGTGGTCGCGCCTTATATGGACCAGAAGCGATGCGTGAAAGCGATGCGAACAAAGTAATGCTATTTCCCGATATTTTCAATAATTTTAATAATAATAATAATAATTCAATAAGGTTTATCTTCAATTCAGTGTAAACGTACATGAAGAATGAATACAATACAATGATAGAATACAAGAATGAATTAAGAGTTTTTAACTTCAAAGGTTGAATAACTGGAACAGAGTTGTTCTGATAGTGAAGGTCAAATTGACGACAACGTTTGGTCTGTGGAGGACTGCATTGAATGGGGATGCGGTGGCTGCTTGTACTTATCAAACATAGTGCTGTTCGTGTCGCTTTTTATTGCTCTTTGGTAAATTATTAAATCGTTGTTTGCTGTCATAAACAAGGATTTGAGAGATAAAGCATGGAGATGACTTTTAAAGGCAAACGTTTAACTTCAATTCAGTCTAGACGTGCAGCATGTAAGAACAAATTTGAACGGCAAAGGTTGACTTACTGGAATGATAGGCGAACAAGATCATCGGCCGTTGAACGAGCCGTTGGCGGTGAACCAGCCTTCTGTTTTGACGTGGGCAGGGTTCACACTCCTCAGTCGGAACGGAACCTCAGCTGGCAAGTCCACTCCATGCATGTTGTCTATTAACTCCGTTGCGTGCTGGTGCCTACGATCATTTCGCATGACGTATTCTTCTTCAAGGCTGTTGTTGTTGCATTTATGCGCGAAGACCTCTGCTTTCCACCTAGGGCGATTATCCCCATAACTTGTGAGCAAAAGTTCCACCGAGATCTCCGGCGTCATCGAGTTCGGCTCCTGCTTCCAGTATCGAATGTCCCAACCGTAGTTCCAACCGCAGCATTGCAAGTTCTTGATCGGCTTCATTTCGTATTTCTCTGCCAAACGCCTCGCCGTTTCCTCCTCAATTTTCACGTTGAACCCTCGTGGTTTGAGGTCAAACGGACATTTCTTGCTTCGTAGCGCCTCATAGACGGTCGAAACGAACTCCAACGAGTAGGTCTTGTTGCCTTCGGATCTAAAGAATTGAAATCGATCCGAGGTGCAGAAAGGAAGAAGCCGTTTTTCCAGATCTATGGGCCACTTTGAAGGAACGTAGTCTTGAAACTCAAGTATCCGCAAGAAACGCGACTGCAGCATGCGAACAAGAAAATCGATGTAGGGATTCAGGATTTCGTAGTTCACGTCGGAAAAGGTGATCATGATTCTCTCGAACCGCGGTTGGATTGCGGCCAAGCAGCGCTGCAAATCCGCCATTGTTTCTTCGTCTTTCTGATGTTCGGGAGTTAAGCGGAACCGCAGTTCCAGCCAACGTCCGTAGAATCGGTGCGCAGTCCGGCAAAGCAGATCAAAGGATCGATTAGCAAAATTGAAGAACGTGCAGTTGACGTAGAAATAAATGTTTTCCGGCAACTTTTCGACCTCCGCCTCGTCTACATCACTCTCTTCCGAACGTCCATCGCCGGTCAGAATTCGTTTTCGGATGGAGAATGTAGAGTTTGTGTAGAACACGCTGCCAGCACCTCTGAAGAAATCGCCCCAAGTCCCTGCGAGCTGCGACAGGGTCAGGTGGTCGGCGGTGAATCGGTCGCGTCCAGCGATCTGATCAATGACGTCGTAAACGATTTCAGGCGCCAAGAAAGCGAATACGGGGTTCTCCATCGTGTACGGGAACGATGTTGGCTATACTGGCTATGCTAGTCTTCTTAAATGGCGATTTGCGCATTGATTCTTGTGCTGAAGCATTGCTTGTTGTTCTAATTTGTTTCAGTCACCTGAACCATTGAATTTTAATGGTCCACTGACCATCTCAAGCGCATTTTAGCCTTTTGCTCTTGCTTTTCAAGAAAGAGAAGTTTGTTGAATGCGTGAAAGCGATGCGCGCGTTGCTTTCTGAGTAGATTTAATGCGTTATAACTACAGTATGCTGAGATCTTCGTCA
>MQUG01004330.1:0-22841 GCA_007213375.1 Steinernema feltiae | reverse complement strand
ATTAAAAAGTGCTAATACTTACAATTTTAGCCTGGCTGCCAATCGTTCAAGGCTAGGAACCAATGTGCACGTTCAATGAAAAACACTGACAATGTTACAAGTGCGGAGACGATCTGTTGCTAACTAAAAAATAATTTAACACTTACTATTCTAAAGGCTACAAGTGCGGAGTAAATCATATATGGCCAAAAAATAATAACATTCTTATAACATTCTTGAAATTGAAATTGATTGCTACATAAAAGTTTAAAAAATTGTGAAAAAATAAATAAAATTTGTAAAATAAATTGTGAATATGAAAATATGTAATACGGACTCATGGACAGCCATTTTACATTACAAATACAAAAACAGGGCGATTCATATGTTACACTGCGACGAAGCGACCAGATCCGAGTCTTTGAATAAAATGCTTTAGTCGATTGGATTATAATTTTTAAAGAATTTGGCAACTTCTCACGATTGAAGGACGACTACGAGTCATTTTCAAAAATAGAATAAAATAAAATTAGGCTGACGGTATAGGCTTGAAGCCACCGTCTAGCCATGCATTTCAATGCCATAAAATCTGCATTTTATTTGAGATTATGCGATAGAAATAGTTACGCGTTCTGCGTTCTACCTTGACGAAGATACAAACAACAAACAATCTTATCAAATCACTCGATGAAATTAGAAGTTTTGTGTAAATTGATTGTTGCAAAAATAAAATTAATGTTTCGAATTATGCCGTTCTTCGCCGTCTGAATTCAAAAATGGTAATTTTGATAAATAAAATACTAACTAATTCATGATAATTCTAAATAAAGAGGTGAAAGATTGCGGACTGAGCTCAAAAACTAGAAATCAGAACCAGTTGGGCTAGTTTTAGTGGGATCTTTGCAAAAATGCATGGATTGGATTAATTTAGCAAACAGAGCGATATAAATGCTCCTCTTCTCTCCTCTTTCCTTGAACCTTGGATAAGAGCACAAAAATTTAATTTGTCGATTGGTAATAGGTTCATTGTCAATGTTTGAAAAAATGTTTAAACTATTTGAACACAATTAAAGTAGGAGTCTTTGTTTTCAGAAAAAAAAGAGGATCAAAATTTCGTGAAAAATCATTTCAAAATTCGAGTAAATTTTATAATTGGCCGGAAAGAATTGATGTTAAAAAGGCTTCTAATCATTTAATCAGATGGAGCACCGTATACTCGTACAAAAATGAAACAGTGCAAAAATTGTTGAAAACTCGAATTGAAAATGTTGATAATATATTATGAAAAAATACACACGAAATTGTTACAAGCTTTTTTCAAAAAGCTGATTAAAATTTCTTGATTTAATGTTCCAACGAATTTCCAGCAAATGTCTAGAAAATCGCCAAATCAAAGGCCAAAAAAAAATAAAGATAAAGCAAAAGAAATGAAGCTATCCGTTCAAAAATGTCAGATTATCAATTTTATCATTGTTTTATTGTTCAGATGGACTGAATTCGCTCTTGCAACGTGTAGCCAAATAAAAATAGAAATAGGACAAAAAATAATTTTAAATTTTCAAAATAGCTATTATTTGACACTTATGTGATTAATTTTGTGAATTAACTCGTTTAACTCGATCTCGTCGCGATCTCGTCTACTCGATCTCGTATATCTTGTCGTTGACTCGTTGACTCGATCTCGTCTACTTTTATGGCAAGAACTCGCTTACCGGTTTACTCATTCACTATTGTAGCAAAAAGAAAAGAGGCAAAGATCAAAATTTCGTGAAAAATCATTTCAAAATTCGAGTAAATTTTAAAATTTGCCGGAAAGAATTGATGTTAAAAAGGCTGCTAATCATTTAATCAGATGAAACACCGTATACTCGTACAAAAATGAAAATGATGAACACTACCGAAGAAAGCGAGTATAGAGTTCCGCAAAAAAGAAACAAAATTTTTTAAATTAAGATGAGATGTTAATTGTTAATCAAGTTGACCAAAAATTGATTTTCAACTGCTTCGTTAAAGATACTTCAAGCCTCCAAAAAATAAGTAACTTGTATACCTCGATCTGTCAATATAACGCCCAATGAAAATGAATGAAAATATCAATTTTCAAGTAAAAATCTTTTTCGTATTCAGGCCTCACAAATTCAACAAACATTTAAGGCCTCCGCATAGTTCGTGTTGCATGCAACTGCAACAAAATTTTCAACGGGAAAAATGTTGCATGCAACATTTTCAAAAAAAATGTTGCACTTTGCGCTATACTTCGCTTGATGCAACAAAAATTGAAATTTCCATTCGTCGTGGGTGGTCGTGTTGCAGCAACATTGATTTTTGTTGCTCGCCGAGACGTGCAACATCACCTGCAACATCACCGTTCTTCGGTGATTCTCTGATCTCCGAAGATTGTTTTGCGACTGATTTTGAGTTTCATGCGTGCATGTTCAATATTTTTGATGATTTTCGCGTTTCTGCATAACCTCTTCGCTTCAGAATCGGCTCAACAATGAGCAACCGGGATCTCAGTCCAGATCGGACGACTGGAATGCTCTTCTCTCAACAGATGGAAAAGATCGACATTGAAAGCTACGACAGTAAAATAGAAATAGCGACCAATCTCAAAAATTGCATTTACAACTTAAATTACAGATTGTGAGGATGAGAGTGATATAGTAAACAGATCACCGTTGGTTTGTAATGATTCTGCTTGTCCTTACAAAAAATAACACAAAAAGGGGGCGAGGGGCGCTCTTCGCAGAGTCGTCCAGTCCTCGAACACAAAACACGATTCTGCTACTCGATGGACGTTGATGTTGTTCCAGCACAAAGGGACGAAGAAAAATTGTAACACTTTATTAAATAAACTATTTGCTTCTACAATTTGCTCCTGTGAAGACCGGCGCGAGAACCTGCTCGCAAAAAAAGTCATTTTATTTCTTTTTTTAATTTTTCAGTTTTTATTTCAAAAAAGATTAATCTTTTTTTTTTTTTAGATTAATTTATGAATTTTAAATGCACTACTTTTTAATTAACTGCATTGAAAATTAATGGAAGGAGTGGTTTTATCCAAAAATCATTGTTTAATTGTTTTAAAGTAGCAAAAGCTGAGTCTGCATGCCGCATAACCCAAAGATATAAGAACTTTAAGAACCTTGCTGATTTTAAAACATCCTACTACAATTCTGGATACTCTTGGATTCTGGATACAGCTGCTCCCAATCAAAAAATTCTACTCGGTGAAATGTTTTTAAACAGATTTTTGCTCAGCAAAACTCGTTGAAAAAAGACATTTGATTTAAATCAGAAGAAGAATAAATAAATGAGGTATGGGAAAACGACAATCATATACAAGAAATCGAAAATTACCAAAATTAATTTTAAATGCACTACTTTTTTTATTAGTATTTGCATTGAAAATTAAGATTGAATTGTTGAAGATGAGCTATATCGAACAACGTCCAAAAATTCTATAAAAAAATAATTTCGTTGAGTTGTCTGGCCGCCATTTTCCGTGACCCCGCAAACTTCCCAAAAATTATGAAAAAACATGATTTGTTTCAATTTTTTAAAAATACGAATAACAAAGCGACCGCGAACACAGATACGGCAATTTGAAAGATGGAAAAGGGAGGCAAAATGAAGACAAAAAATTAAAAATGAATAAATTCAATAAATGACTACAATGCTTTTGATATGATCTGATTAGTTTTTTTGATCACTTAAAGATTTGGCGATCTTTTTAGATTTAGTTCAAAGGTTGCATAATTACGGAATTACGGGTAATTACGGGTAATCTCATAATTACGGGTTGATACGGAGGGTAATGTTTTTTCCTCGCAAACCTCCCAAAAATTATGGAAAAACATTGGACACGATTATAGACTTGTGTAAACTCGACCATAATGTTTCTCACTAAGGTTGTCCTAATTCGGCCTGAAAGAACATTATCAAACCAAAAATGTCTTCTAAGTCTTAAGATTTTATTTTTCGTTTATTTGAATTAAATTCATATGGTTGATGTGAAGAGCTTGAGTTTGAGAACGTTTATAGATTGCATGCCGCATAGGCCACAGGTAGAAGAACTTTAAGAACGTTAAAAAAAAGGTTACGGGGAAATTCTACGACAATTCGCGACTACAAAAAAGGGCTTGCGAGTTGCAATGTTTTCAGTTGACCATATTATGAAATGATATATTGACGCTTTTACTTCCGAACAGCACAAGCTGAAAAACGATTTAAAAAATTCAGTTTATTTAATGGTTAAATCCCTATTTTGAAAAAGTTCCTTGGATCACAAGGATTCAATCAAAAATTTAAAAAAAAACTATTTCCTAATTTTAAAAACTACGCCTGTTTTTTGTGTCCTAATTTGGCCTGGAAGAACATTAAGAACACGAAGAAGAACAAAAATTGAGCTTCTATGTCTTATTTTTGTTATTTTTATTTATTTTTTATTTGAATTAAATTTGTAAGTCTAAGATGGTGGATGTAAAGCGCTGGAGAATTTGTGAACGTTTATAGATTGCATGCCGCATAGACCACAGAGAGAAGAACTAAAATAACGGTAAACTGATAAAAAAATTCTACAACAATTTCGACAACAAGAAAATGCACAGTTTGAACTTGACCATATCATGAAATGTTAAATTTTTCGTTTAAATTTTGTTTAAAGAAATTGTTTAAAAACCATTTTGTTTCGATATTTCGTTACGTTGTAGTCTGAGGACGAGACCAAAAATTAATTTAAAAAAGGATCGCGGAACGTTATTAAATGTCGATGACCAATTATTCCACAATGATTTGACCACGTTCGGCGCGTTGTGTATTAATACCCGGCGCAAATTAAGTTAAGTTCGTTAAGTTCGGCGCAAAAATTTATTTGAAAATATTTTCTCCACTGTATTTGCTAAAGCTGAAAATGAGTTTCCGGACGTTGTTGGGACTTCTTCTGACCAGCAAACGCGAACGTTTTTTACTTTCATTAATTTGTTTGTGTATGAAAACCCGACATCCAAAAATTAAGTGCTTAATCGTTTCTGTCAAGATCAACTTGCAAATACGGTTGCCGCATGTGAAAGGAGGTATTTCTGGCATTTCAAAAATGATCTTTTTTGAACTTTTGATGTAATGAAAGAAAAACCTTTAGAATTTTCAGAGGATTCTAAATTTTTTAAATAGATTAATCTAATTTTAGTCTGGAGAGGACACACGTTTAAGTCACCGTTGCGTTACTTGAATGCGTTCATGTAGTTTAACAATTTAGTTTATGCCGAATTTTGAGAGAAAAAGATAAGCGCTGCTCAAAATTGCGCCCACTCCGAAACCACGCAAAAATCGGAGTGAAAATGTTGATAATATAATGTTATGAAAAATATATTACAATTTGTCATCAAACTCGCTAAACATAGCTTACACGAAATTTATTGTTAAGGTGATGTTTAAGTTTTTCTATGGCAATGGCTGTGATAATGAGAAACAATTCACATATTCAACAACAAAAATTGTGTCCTGTATTAGTCCTAACTATAAAATTATTAAAATTAAATAATAAAAGACCGACAGTTTGAAAAAGCGTTCAAGATTAAAGATTGAAGAATTGTTTTGTAGTCGAAAAAACAAAAATCAATTTGAATTACGTGCGTTGTTGATTTGATTTTTAATATATAACTGTTATTCAAAAAGATTTGTTGTACTCTAAGTATGTACAAAAAATCGCTATTAAAAATTTACGTTTAGACCATTTGGAATAATAGCAATAAGCAATAAAAACGATAAGCAATAAAATAAAAAATAAAAACGCCCATAATTTGCAAATGATTTCACGAGTTTGTTTTGTTTTGCAGAAAAATTAATTTCTGTTATATTGTGTCATGTTAAATTCTTAGCGAAGAAACTACAATGGCTCCAGGAACCGGCGAGCAAAAATGATTTTTCTTACTTTTTTTTGGAAATGAACAATCACCACGGTCACCTTGCGCGCCGTAGTAAGCTTTGCCACAAGGAGTGTTGCCCTTTAGTCCCACACTGTGATGTCGAGACTTTCTCTGTGAGGTTATTGTGATATCGTTTTACTGTTACTCAATTGCGTGATTGTTAAAATATTTTGTGTTGAAATAACATGGTTTAATTACCCAAGTTTGTTATTTCACGTTTAATTGTTGTTTTCCTCCGTCCGCGGACGTAACACGTTGTTGAATTGGTCTTGGATTTCTAAAGGGTCTTGGATAAATGAATGAAAAATTTTGAAATTTACATCAAAAGTATGTTGAGAAATGACAGAAAATTCAATTTATTCAAACTACCGCTAAAGGCGTCTATGTGGTAAAAACGTGGTAAAAAAGCTTTAGAGCCACGCAGAACACACTAATAGAAACATCAGCTGGCAATATAAAAATTTAAGACGAACTGCGATTAATTAATTTAAAAACGATCGAAATTGAAGGTCTCACCGTAGAACATCCGCACGGTAATCTGCACTAGATGCACCAAAATTATTTTTGTTAATTAAAAAATCAAAGATTAGAGATCAGGAAATTAAAAATAAAATAAATTTAAATATATTGTGTTACGTTAATATCGCCGATACAAAAATGTTTTCATTTTTATTTTTGGTAACTGACCACATGAACTGAATTCGATCTTGCATTGCCAAAGAAAAATGTTGAATTAAATAAAACAAAAGGTTTTCCATTAAAGTTGATGCTTCCTGACGAGAAAACTTCTTCTCAAAAATGCTCTATTTTGGATGAATTGTCTACCCCAGGACAAAAAATCAAAAATATTTTGCTAAGTTCCAACTGTTACGATTTTGTTTTTCCAAGTACCAAGTATAGCAAATCGCTACCACGTTTTGTTCGTGCCGATCATCATATTTTTGTACAAAAAAAATTGATGCGCTATGCAAAAAAAAACTTTAAAAAAAAACTAAAAAATTGATTTATTGATTTATTAAAAAAGTTACATTACGACTTGATTAGACTTGATTTGGAATAAAACGGTAATTACAGAACTAGAGCAAGTTTTTTGGCATCAAAATTGATTTTTTTTGACACAAAAGCTTCTACTCAAAAATGCTCAATTTCGGAGAACAAAATTTCGGAACTTTAATTTCAATTAAGTGCGTCGCCGATTTGATCTTGAATAGATTATATTTATTCAACAATATTACTCTGATTTTTGGGTTATTGACATGAAAATTGAACGATCTTGAAGAAATCAAAAATGCACCATTTTGGATGCCACTTTGTAACGACAAAAATCAAAATGCTCAACTTAAACTTTAACGCTTTAGTTCAGGTCCAAATACTTATTAAGCCGTTTTAGGACTGAATACACGAGGTACAAAAATCTAACATAAGTTAAATTTCTTTAATGGATTTATTAGTTAAAAATAAAAACAAGTTAAATAAGTTAAAAATATTTGGCATAGTAGTAATAAGCAATAAAAAAGCTCACAACTATAGAACTATTAAAATTTAAAAATCCACGATTTGAAAAAGTCGTGAAAAATCTATCAAGCTTGTATTGATGTGCTCTGCTTTCAAAAATTAATTTCATTTTTGGGTTAGTAAAGTATCGTTTTTAAAGTTTCTGGCGTTTACTCCCAGTTTCCAGGACGATCGGTTCCTTCGGCAAACTGAATCGCAGACCAAATACTTTACTCTTGGAGTATAATTAAATTTAAAATTAATTTGAATTATTAAAAATAAAATTAAAAAACCGATGAGCGAAAACCTAAAAGAGTTTACTAAAAAATGCAAAATGCTCAATTTGAACTTTAGCGGTTTTGGTAAGGTTGTTCTCAATACATAACAAGCCTATCGCTGTTGTTAGGGGCAACCAAACGATATGCAAAAATGTGAGTTTAAATTTCTTTAATTTATAATTTGTTTAAAAAAAACGTTTCGACTTAATCCTCTGGATTTTGGCCTATTAAAGTATCGTTTATGATTTCTATCGGAGCGGAGATTGACGAAATATATTAAAAATAAAGGAAAAAACTCATCTCTTGAAAATGAAAAGCGCTGCTACTTGTTGTTACGAATCTAGCTGTCATAAAGAATTACCTTCAAAAATAAACTTAATCTTTTGAATTATGATAAACCATTTTAGGACTTTGAATCGATGTCTATCGATTCAATCGACACGGAAATATTTTTTTTAAAAATGGTTAAAAATGACGGAAAGGCGGATGCATTGAAGACTATAAATGAAATGAATCTCATTTTCTGGCGTTTGTTCCCAGTTTCCAGGACGATCGGTTCCTTTAGCAAACTGAATCGCGGACCAAATACATACTCGGGGTACAATTAAATGTAAATAAATTTGAATGAAAATAAGGAAAACTCATCTCTTGAAAACGAAATGCCGCTTGCTGTTAAGAGTCTAGTTGTTATGCCGAATATTATTCAAAAATAAAATTATCTTTTGAATATTGGTAAACCGTTTGCGGACTTTGAATCGACGTCCATCAATAAACAAGGAAATATTCAAAAAATGTTCAGAAATAACGGAAAGGAGACTACTATTAATGAAATTATTCTCATTTTCTGGCGTTTGTTCCCAGTTTCCAGGACGATCGGTTCCTTCGGCAAACTGAATCGCGTTCCAAATACATACTCGTAAATTTAAAATTAATTAGAATTGTTTTTATTTGTTTCTATTAGCTCAATTCTTTGTCGTTTAAAAAAGAGCGTTTTCAAAAAATGATCCAACCTATAACTGTTGTTTAGGCTACATTTTACGAGAAAATGATGTTTGCCTTGATGAGTATTCCAAAATTAGTTTGAAAATCCAATTGAAAATACGGTACATAATTGAGGTACATAAAGCGAAACTGATCGACCAGGTAGCGCGCAAAAAAGTTCAATTTTTAGGATTTGAAAACATTCCATGCTTCGTAAAATCAAGTGGGTGGAAATAAGAGGTTTATCCAAAAAAAATTGAACAATGCTTAGAGGATATATAGTTCTTACAGCATCACAACGGAAATGGTTTAAATGTAACAAAAAAAACGATTGTTTAGAAAATTTTATGCGTTTTAGGCACAATTTAAGCGTTTATGCCCACAATTTGAAAAAGCTTTTGAGCTTAAAGTTTTGATTCTTTGGTTATTTTTTGGTTATTTTGGTTATTCGGTTAGCGGCACTCAAAAAAGCCAAAACTTTGGCAAACAACAAACTTCGATTTGAACCTGAAAATTACGAATACGAATTAGTGTTCTGTTTACAGAGAGTCTTATCGATCGCTCCTCAAAAATTAAAAAAATTATTTACTAAAAAAACTAAAAGAGACGAAAATGCAAAAAATTGAAATATCTGAGCAGCATTTCAGAGTCTCTTATTATTAATTGAAGATCACGCCTAAAAATTATGCCGCATTCATGACCTCAAAAATATTGTTTTGGTGAAAGGAATTGAAAGCGCAAATAGGGAAAGAGCGCAAAAATTGAAAATTTCAAGGGTTTGAAAACTCAATTCCTTGTTTCGTAGAATCACGTGGGCGGATGAAAACGGCATATGCAAAAAATTTAACAATGTCTAGAGGATATATAGTTACAGCACAAAAAAAACGATCGTTAAAGAAATTACAGCATCAAAATCTTAATTCAAATTTTCAGGCAAGGCATTACAGTCGAAAAATTGCATTTGAATAGGTTTTAAAAAATAAATATAAATTTAAATTTTAAATTTAATTTCTGTTAAACTTGTTAGAATTTAAAATTTTGGTTATTTTGTTTACTCGGTTAGCGGTACTCAAAAAAGCCAAAACTTTGTAAAACAACAAACTTCGATTTGAACCTGAAAAAACTACGAATTAGCGCTCTGTTTATAGATAGACTAATCGACCTCTGCTCAAAAAAAAACTTCGGTTCAAAAATACATTTAAAAAGATTATTTGAGGAGTTGTTGTTCAAAAATAAAATAACAAAATAATTTTTATTAGTTAGGTAAAAATTATTCGATACTTTAATTTTTCGATAACTTTAATTCGGATCTTTCGGTATATTGTTTAAAAAATGTACTTGGAAGAAACCAAAAATTTTTTTTTTAAATTTAATACTCGAGCTTGCCTAATTTCAAGCTTTAAAATAGCAGCTTTTAAAGGTAGTATTTGAAAAGGAAAAATGCATTTAAAATTTTCTTTTTCTGCAATTAAGATTAAAGATATGGTTGTGTAACCCCCAAACATCGCGCCTCTGGTGTTCCTCCGCAAAATCTCGATAGGTCGCGTTTGAGGTACAAAAAAATTGATTATATAAATTAAATTAAAGTTAATTTACTTTTGAAAATTTTTTTATTTTGCATGTGGTATTCTAACGTTTCCGCTCTTTCAAGATCTGAATTTACACAGAAAAAACAAACAGCATAACCAAAAATGTTCATTTTTAATTATGCTTCCGTGAATATGACAGTTTTTGCTTTGAAAAACGCAACGCTTAAAAGAAAAGCTAGTCGACAGCAAAACTGAAAAAAATTTATTAATTATTTTCACAAAAATGGTTAATCTATGCGAAGAAATAAAATGTTACGGTTTGAGTCATTCGCCAATTTTTTGTGCAAAAATTAAAACTAAAGTGATTTATTTTTTTTTTAAATTATATTTGCATAATGGTTGTGTAACCACCAAACATTGCCCCTGTTGTTTCTCCGCTAAAACCTTGATGGATTGCAACGTAGTTTGTGAGTGAGCCGAAAATCGCGTTTGGCGATAGCTCTGATGACCAAAAATTTTATTATTTAAAGTAAATTAACTTTAATTTACTTATTTTTGCAAAAAATAAATTTTTGCATTGATTTATTGGTGTACAATACAAAAGCTTTGCATGTCAGCATACAACGATTAAAACTGATAAAATCAAAATTTTTAATTTTAATGCTAAATTAGCTGTGATATTTGCCGTCAAAAATTTTTTAGAGCAACACTACAAACTGTTGACAAAAATCAGTTTTTTAGAAGATGTCAAGTACACTTACATTCGTCGTTGGAAAAGACGGATGACCATAATGATTTTAGCGGATGACGTTAGCCATTAAAAAATATGGTTAATGTGAAATGTATTTAGAACTTTGGATTATTTATTCCGCTATTATCGAATAGAAAAGAAGTTTAAATTTTTCATTGTTAGCACTGTTTGAAAGATTATGTTACAAAAAATGATCCGCTAGCAATAAAATGAAAGAGTTTGTTTTGTGAGTTTGAACTAAAACTAAGAACAAAAAACAAGAAAAAGTTAAAAAAAAAACTCAAACACCAATCGTTCTTTGTCAATCCAAAAACAACGAATATTTTTAAATTTAAACAATTTAAAAAAAAACGGTATTCGATCAAAAGACATAAAACAAAAAGACAGTTTAATTTAATTCTTCGTTGGTAAATTAGGCTTAATGTGCCTTAATATAAAAGTTTCCTAATTCTGTCTCTGTTTCAGTTTCTGAAATCTTTTAAATTGAGATGAAAACCAAATATCACGTTATGGGCTTGAGCCAATTATCCAGACCACAAAATGATAAAACAACGCAAATCCTATGCGCCCACTGCGAATAAGGTGCTTCAGGCCGTTAACTGTTGCCTGAAATTGTGTTCGAACTGGAACTGTGCACAGGTGGGACCAAACCATTTTCTATAGTAACCGAACCACTCAAAAAATAAAATTACAGTTTGTTGAAAAATAGAGATAAGAACGTGATTTTAAATTGACGTCAAAAGCAAAGATTGGTTTGATTAATTAGACCTCGCGTTATGCTAATTGAATTGAGTTAAATGACCTGCAAACATAATTAAACGTTAAAATTAGAGCAATCAATAACGAGAAAGCAATCAAAACCAAACCTAACCAGCCGGGTGTCAAAAACACTTTAGGTTTATATGCAGTTTATATCCGAAATGAAATACACAAGACACGCGTGTTAACTGAACGGCTGTCTTTTCTGGCGTCCGGACAAAAGAGCCAAAATATTTCGAAGACGATTTACAAAAAATCATATTTTTTTAAACAAAATTCACGAAATTGATGGTGTATGCTAAACTGACATTTTGTTTGCTCAACTTGCATTTCCGAACCAACTCGGCAAATAAGAAGACATGTCAACATCAACTCAAAGTCTAAAATTAATTGAAGACAACGCCTAAAGGTTATGCCGCATCGTACCAAAAAATTGATCCCTTGTTAAATCTTTGATTTCAGCACATTGAGAAATTTGTGCTCATGCCAACTCACCGATTAACGGCATTTTTATCCAAAACCCGAAAAAAAAACAATAAAACAATTTATTTTGAAAATGATATGGTAAATATAATTCGCCAGAGCGAAACAAAATAGCCCACGGCTAAACAAACTAAAAGTTTCTGTAAAATTCGCTGTAAAATTAGAAACATGTCGGTTTACAAGCAATTTTATTTAATTTAATCAAATTTAAGATTAGTAATAAAGCAATTATTTAACTAAAAATAATACGATAATACGATTTTTTTGTTCATTTTCGATTATGCTTACGCGAATATGACCGTTTTGCTTGCTTGAAAGAATCGCCAGTCGACAGCAAAACGGCAAAAAAAACAAAAATGGTTAATCTGCGAAGAAATAAAATTTTACGGTTTGAGTCATTCACGAATGTTCCAAAAATTAAAATTAAATTTGTTTATTTTTTGGTGTACAATACAAAGGATTTGCATGTTTTAAGTTATTTGCGTTTTTTGATGAGAGGATGACACACTTTCGCAGCAAAAATAAAAAATGTTTGTCTTGATTTCTTGATTTCTCTTTAAGAAATTAGCCGAAATTTGGCAGAAACCGCGAGAAGAATCGAAGACTTGGCAAACTAAAATCTATTCCACTTTGCATGCAAAAATCAAGTGTTTTTGTTACACGCCCGTACCATCATGTACAATAATCCTGAATGTACCAAACATTCTCAAAACGACTCCCAATAGAGTGTCCAATTGATTGAGCAGTTAGCGTTCCGTACTTTCAAAAATTGTGAATGATTTTTTAGCAGTGCATATTATTGCATATCGAAGGTGCACTTACTAAGAAAAGCATTACTCGGACCCAACATATGGAGAGAAGCTAAAAAACAATAGTGAAAATTTTTTTTGCCGGAACAACGGTGATGGTATGAAACGGCTATAACCAAAAATGATTTTTAACAGTATGCTTGATTATGTGCTTCCTAGTTTGTGCGTGGGCGGCCGAAGCGCGTTATCGTAACGATATGGAGGACAAAAATTTCTAATTTACTTGTGTATTTTATTTCGTATATAAACTGCATTTACCTACTTAACTGCATTTTTTTGATTTTTGATTTATTTTAATTCACATTCTTAATTTTAATTTTTACTAAGTAAGTTAAAAATTTTCTTAAAAATTAAAATTTTCAGGCTAAAATAGCGATGATTGCCATGACAGTCAAAAAATTTTTAGAGCAACACTACACGCTGTTGCCTATACAAAAATCCATTTTTTTAGAATGTTAAGTACATACGCATTGGCCGCAAAAAAGCCCTATTGTATTGTGATTGGTTCACTATCTGTTTCACCGAATCGATGCGGTTCTACTTCGTTCTACACAAGTTCTGACAATTTCAAAAATACAATAAAAAATGAGTACTTTTAGGAATTGTTGGTATTGAAAAATAACAAAAAAATTTCAAGAAAAGCAAAAAATCTTTAACCAATCTTTTTTAACAGTATGCTTGAATATGTGCTTCCTAGTTTGTAAATGCGCCGAATCGCGTTATCGTAACGATATCTCTGAGGAGAAAATTTTTTAAATTTGCTTGTATATTTCACTTCGAATTTTCTTCAAAAATTATAATTATATTGCTAAAATAAAAATAAAAAAATAAAAAAATAGTAAAAAAGATTTTTTACAAACTTTTTTTTAGAGCAACACTACAAATATTGCATGTACAAAATTCAATTTTTTTAGAAGATGTCAAGTACATTCACATTCGTCGTTGGAAAAGACGGATGACCATAGTGACGTTAGCGGACAACGTTAACCACAAAACGATCAAATAGAAAAGAAGTTTGAATTTTTATTTTTTAGCACTGCTCGAAAGAACGCACGAAAGAACGAAAGAACGTGACTATGACAAAAATGATCAATAGCATGCCTGCTAGCAATACAATGAAAGAGTTTGGTTTGTGAGGTTTAAGCAAAGCTAAGAACAAAAATCAAATAGTTTAAAAAAGTTCAAAAATTTAAATCTAAAAAACGTTAAAATTGAATCGATAGCGAGAAAGCAATCGAATTCCGAACCCAACGCGCCGAGTGTCCAAAACATTCTAGGTAGATGCAGATTGTATTCGAAATGAAATACACAAAACACGCGTATAAACTGAACGGCTGTCTTTTTTTTTCTTAAAAACTTTTGTGCATTTTATTATCTGACTATCGATCTCGCCAACAAAAAAATATTTGTAGTCTAGTGACGTAGTCACGAATTTAGCCTAATAAAGGCACGAATGAAAAATATTTAAAAACTTGATTGTTTAACTCAAATTTGCCTGAAAGAATTGATGTTAAAAATGCATTTGTGAGCAGATTGAGCGACAATTGTGCAAAAATGGAAATGAAGAAAACTACAGAAGAAAATGGATGTATGTCGAGTCAAAAACTCTGAAAGTGCCGCAACAATGCAACAAATTTTTTTAAATCAAGACAAGATGAAATGGAGACGATTTAGACCACCCAAAAAAACCTTACCCTGAAGCGATGATAGCTTCATATACGCACTACTTTGCAGCAAACGCTATCTTAACTATAACACGAAAATGCCTAATATGTATTCTGCTGATCTGTTCCTGTGAAAAAGTGAGATTTAACAGATTATTTGCAAAACATTGGTGCTAATAAAATGTGGCTAGGGTTTATGGAGAGAATAGTTTTTAAAAGAAAATAGGATTTTTACTGAAGCAACAAAATTTAAATTTAATTAATAACAGTTTGCTGCTTCTGTTTCCTTACTCAGGATCTACTTCAATCAGTTTGAAACGTTTTAAATTGACATAAAAACAACAGATTGCTTCGATCGTACAGAACTCAACCTAATCATGCTAATGAACGCAGCGAAACTACCTTGTCTGAAAGATTGAAAGGAAGCGGCAATGCTTTGCAGCAAACGCCAAAAAAAATTCTTTATTTTAATTTAAAATTAGCTGATATGGCGATTTCATGATCAAAAATATGTTTTAAAAAAAAATACTTTCAAAAAATTCATCCAGATTCAAATTCAACGTTTATCAGACGTTTAGTTGCAAAAAAGCCGTCCCTGATTGTCGTATAAAGTACTTCTCAAAAATTACCCTTTATGCACAGACTAAAGGTCCTAAAAATGTGTTTAACGGTAATTGTACAAAAAATGAACAATCAGAGCATATCACAACCTCCTATTCTGAGGAATTCTATTTGGGATTTTCTTTAAAAAATTAAATAAAACAGATAGAACGAAAATTTGTTTTATTTTAATTTAAAAAAAGCTGATTTTACGGGATCAAAAATATGAATTAAATCGTTTAAAAAACAATTATGACCTGCTCGTTTCAATTCTCATCCGGACAATTCAACTTCATGGGAATGTTATTTTAATTGTATTTGTAATCGAAGGATTAAATGAGGAATGAATGTCCACAATTTGGCAATAATGTGAACAAAATCCAAACGAGCTATTAAATTATTCAATCTATCGTATCTGTTTTCTATTGTTTCCGTTCAATTTGCGACAAATTCGTTAAACTCGAAACTTCAATTTGAAGGGGGAAAAGCGAATTTTAGCATCGCTGATTGTCAGATACGGTCCTTCTCAAAAATACTTTTATTCACAGACTGAAAGGCATAGAAATGTGTTTAACCACAAAATGCACGAGAGTGAATAATAAAAACGAACTGTGAAAAGGTGGAGTCATGTGCACAAAAATGGTTTGTTTTCAATTTTTAAAGACTGAAAAATTAACTAAATTGAATTAAAATAAAAATCACTGTGAAGTTGGCGATCAGTGGCAGGCAACAAATTAAAATTTTTCTGAGCATTATGCAGCTATTGCTCATGTAAATTATGGAAGACCAAAAATTCGAGGTCGCAGTTCCAAAAAATACCTCTGTAATTCTTCAGTTTCGTACATTGAGTGGAGATCATAAACGATGTCTCTTTTTCAATCTCAATTTTCAATCTCGATTTCGATGTTCCGAAAAATCTATTAAAAAAATAAAAACAAAATGGCAAATTTGTTGAACTTTGATTTCCTGTAGCGTAGACTCTTCGATGATTACATCCAAGTGAGCAGTGGCCGCTATGTCTTCGACGCCTAAATATTCACTAAAAGTCATCGCTTAGGACGTAAAATTCAAAATTGAAACCACGCAAAATCCCTTATAATTTCTAAAAAAAACCGAACTCATGGACTGTTGGGGAATGTGGTGATCGGAAAATAAGGCCTGTTACTGTCATATCCAAAAAAAATGTTGAATACACTAATATTGCTCGAAATTTTTGCATTTTCTTACCTCCTGAACCAGATAATAGTGGCCAAAGCTATTGGCTTGGAGAGCACTATTAATTAAACCGCAACTTGCGAACTCAATGTAGCACGATCCAAAACAGTTGGCTGCAAATTTTTTACTTTGTAGGCTTTTATGTCTTACTTGAAGCTGTAGCGGTAGAAACTACGAGCCAATCCCAAAAATAAAAAGAAATACTCTCTGTTTTCACATTGCATTCAATGGACAGCTCTTCTGGACAGAACATGAAATGGTGCAAAACTGCGCGCTAAATTGCTGGAATGATGGATTGAGAGAAAACACCGTGTCACAAAAAACTTGCAAATTCGTTCAACAAAATGAAAGAATATAAAAAAGAAAAATACTTTTGGAGTTTTGGTATAAACAATGCAAAAATAAAATCATCCAAATTTAAATTAAAATTAAAACTCCGAAACAAATGAACTAAAAGAATTGTGTGATTGATTACTATTGAATTGAATTGAATTCGGTTATGTGGTGTTGGGTCCTACAACATTAATTGGTCATAGGGGTGATTGACAAAAGCTATTGGGTTGAAGAGCACTATTAATTAAACCGCAACTTGCGAACTCAATGTAGCACAATCCAAAACAATTTGTTGCAAATCTTTCACGAAGCAAATTGTAGGCTGTTGCTTTTCTTAGGAGCTGTAGAGGTAAAAATTTGGATCCAACGTCAAAAATAAAAAGAAAGATTCTCTGTCTTCGCATTGAATTCAATGGACAGCTCAACGTTTTCTCGTACGGGTTGGAACGTCTTCCTCAAAAAAAAAAGAAGAAAAATTCGTCTCAATACGAATATTATTGTATTATTATAGTGAATAGAATTTTTTGTGTTTGTGTTTGCAATCCAAGCATCCACCTTCAATTCAACAATTCAACAAACATATGAAAATAATCATAAAGCTTCTGTTAAAATGACGCAAAACGTTCGTTGGAGAAGCAAAAACTTAAAATCTTAGAAAACTAAAATGTCAATCTACCGGGAGTCAAATTGCGACGAATGATCAAAATGATCAAACAGCTTTCTGGATTTAAATCAAGCATTTGTGTAAAGACAAAATTGCGAACAAAAATAGGTGAAACCTTTTTTTAAATCTGAGCGAATTGGTTGATGCTGCGTAATGAACGCTAAGATGTCGATGCCTAAAGAGTAATTAATCGTGATTGTTTCCGGATGTTAAATTCGAAATTTAAATCACAAATTCTTTTTTAATTATTATGAATTTCTAAAAACTAAAGTGATGGAAACATTTGTGCATACGATGATAATTTTCATAACGTCAAATCATCTGTACGGCTCTGCTGGTAACTCAAATTCGTTAAAGTCACAAACTACTCAATTTAAAAAAAAAGTTTACTTTAATGAAAAGAGAATTTTGAAGAAGAGAACTGCAAAAATTGAATTAAAAAATGAAAAAAAAATGAACTAAAAAAAGAATTTGTAATTATAAATCTATTTCGCTCTGCTTTAGTTCGGTCTGTGCGCAGAACTATTAACGTTTCCTAAGTCAAGTGTACCATAACGCAATGCAATAGAAGGCTAAAGAAAATTTAAAAAATATCGACTACCAGATCCATTATCAAAAAAATGGCAAATTTAAAACGCGTTTGGTGGCGCGGATCATAAAACCAGTTCGTACAGGAAAAAATTTGTAGATTTGATTTATCGTCTTTTCAACAAAAATAACAAATAATTTCTCCATCAAGGCCCTCAAGAGTTGCGAATTAAGCTTCCGGTTGTTTAGCCATTTCGTGGACAAAACTAGTCTTGGTGACCAGTTCGTACTGGTGCTCGGTCCCGAAACGCTGATGCAAAAAATGTCTGTATTTCTTTTTTTGTTGCTATTTTAGAAAAGCAAAAAGCAAAAACCTCTTTTTTGCGTTATCTCTCTTATAAATGCTTTACTGACCCTACTTAATTTAATTATTAACACAAATTAATTAAACTGACTGAAAAAATATGAACAATAAATAAAAATAAAAATAGCATTAAAAATAGAACACGTTTTATCACGTTGTTTAGAGTGGTTCGAAAGCCAGAGCGACAAAAATTGGGGTGTCTTAACCGCAGCGGATAAGAAAGAGCGTTTAGCAATAACCACGACCTATCGACAAAAGAAAATAACCGTGTCCTAAGTCTCTTCATATCCCTTGTTTACTTTCCATTCGTTACGACAGGAGGAGACCATCCTAGTTGCACTGTTAAATATGGTGAAAATTTAGTTTTATTTGCACATGGGACAATTTTATACATTGACTGTGGTGCTCCAAACCAAAAATACAAATTCGTTTCCGTTGATGCTTTTAATTAAAGTACAAAAATTAAAAAAAAACAATTTTAATCTTTAATCGTAATTCTTTAATGTTTCCCGGTTTAACTATATTTTCGCAGGGTAGTTTTAGTATGATATTTACACTGTGCTGCACTTTCGGAATGCTCGAAGTGTTCGAAAACAAAAATACAAATTCGTTTCTTGCTTTATCGATGACCGTTCTATTGTAGTCTTGATATTGATCTGGGGCAATTTTATGCCTGCTCTAAGGTGCTCGAAAGCAAAATACAAATTCGTTAAATACGGAACTTCAATTTGAAGGTGGAAAAGCGAATTTTAGCGTCACTGATTGTCAGATACGGTCCTTCTCAAAAATTATTTATTATAATTATAAAATTAAAATTAATTAAAATTTTAAAAAAATTATTATAAAAATCAGCTATTGCTCATGTAAATAATGGAAGACCAAAATTTCGAGGTCGCAGTTCTAAAAAATACTTTTGTTATTCTTGAGTTTCGTAAATTGAGTGGACATCATAAACGTTGTCTCTGTTTCATTTTTTTTTCTCAAATTATTCATGAAAAAATAGAATTTTAGATGGAATGTTCTGAGAAATCTGACCAAAAAATGAAAACGAATTGACAAATTTGTTGACAATTTGACAAAAAAACTTTGATTGGAAGGTGAAAATGTTTCATTGATTCATATATGAAAATACCATTGTCAAAAATACCTTTTTTCCAATTTATTTTAATTTTTCTTTTTGATTTTAATTTTGAGTGACGGTATATCCTGCGAAAATTGAAACAAAAACAACTGGTCGTTTTTCTTGGAAACTCCGGAAACAAAATAAAAAAAGAAGCAGAAGAAGGACTGCAAAAATTTCCATGTAACTTAATGACATTAGCGTGTAGACTGCAATCAGTTTTAAAAACTTCATCATTGCTTGTCGCGCACTGGAAGCAACAGGATATAGCGTAAATAAGGACAAAAAATTGATTTAAAATTCATAAAACATAAAACAGATCTCCACACAATTGGAAAAATTGGGTTTTTGAGTCTCCGAGACCCGTCTACAAAAATTACAAATATACCTGAAAAGCTCAATTTCAAGTAGATTTTTTGCGAAAAAAGAACCAAAAAGGAAACGCAAAGGTTATTTAGTTTGTCACTTGCGTAACTTGATTTACAGAATTCCAAATTCTTGTCCCGCAAATCCCTCAAAACTTAAATTGTTGCGGTTCATGGGTTTCTTCAATGAGATCTTCAATCAAAAAAAATTCCATTTTAAACTTATACTGGCACACTGTCACTCGCTATCGCTCAGCTGAGGGTTGAAAAATTTTTATGTCGCAGACTGGTCTACGACAGTGGGAGTACGCGTATCTGGGATGCCTCAAATATGGGTAATTAAACCTGTATTTACAACAGTAAAACAACAAACAATAACAATAACGATCAGGTATTACGAAAACACAGGTCGATTAGCTGCACGCCAATCGACATCGGCCAAATGATACTCAGGCTGAGCACCGCCTCAGGGTGATCGTGTCGGGACCAATCATCAAGTATGACATTCGAATGTCACTACTCAACACCTCCCCCACTTGGAGAGTCCATCGAACCAAGTCCTTCACAGTTGTTGGTCTTCTTCCCTTGGTCCGGTCGATGCGGTGTCGTCCGAGTCTGACGCACTTGTTCCCCGTTCGGGCCAGTATCCATACGATCTTCGTATACTGCCCTTTCGGCTTTGCCATCATTTCCATCGCAGGTCAGGTTGCTAGGCTGGACCTCTTCGGCTGGCGTCCATACCTTCCAGAATTTCGGGTCCACCTTTTGTAACCACTGGAAGAGCTCGTCCCTTGTTTCCAAAGCCTCTGGCTTCTGTTCGGTCTTCGAGTCCTTGGTAGTCGGCGACGTAAACACCGTGTTTACTCGCAAGCCTTCTTCGGGTTGATCTGCTCGAGACTTCAGCGTTCTAGTCTGACGAGGCTTATTTCCATTAACCACTGGCTTCTTTGCGTTTCGACTTTTCATGGTTTTCAGTTCGCTAACTTTCTGCGACGCTGCTTCGCTTTTCCGCTGGAGCGCTTCATTTCTCGTCTTCGGCGTGACGGCTTCCTGTGAGCGTTCCTTGCGATCTCCATTGATCGACGATCTCAACACCGTGTTGACATGAGCGGCTTGTCCGAGCTGGCGGTCTTCTGTACGAGTCAGGTTGCTAGACTGACGGTTCCATTTTCCAACTTTCTTCGGCACTTGCGCGTGTTCTTTCTTGCGGCTTCCATCAGCTGGTCGATACTGCTTCGGCAAAGACTTAGTTCCGGTCTGAGGTAATCCATTACCATTCCCCTCCCTGCTAAGCTTGAGCTTCCTTCTGTCGATCTTCTTGACGCACTGCTGATCTGCTTGCGACTTTCCATTAAGTCGGCTCTTCAGTTGGTCCATGTAGCCAAGCGTGGCTAACCATCCATTTCCCATAACGTCCAGACCGTTGTCTGACGCAAGAACGTGGCATCGTCCATGATGCACTTCTTTTCGACTGCTTTGCCGGAACGAGCATGTGAAAGAGCCCTTCAATTTGATGAGTGATCCGTTCACACCATCAGCTGCTTTCACTCCGCCTTGAAGCTTCGGTGATCCCAGCTTGTGCCAGGTCTTCTTCGTGATCACACTTAGGTCTGCACCTGTGTCAACCAACAGCTTCGTAGGTCGTCCATTGACCTCCATCTCCGCATAGCATCGGTTTTCTTCTCGATTTCTTTGTCGAGTTAGCGCCAGAGAGCCCACCATTGGTCTCTGCGATCTTCTTGCTTCCTTGCAGAACTGCTTTCTGTGTCCCAGTTGACCACATCCGAAGCACTCCATCTGCCTTCTTGTGCAATCCTTGGCCATGTGTGGACCCAAGCAATTCCAGCACTGCAGCTCATCTTCGTCGTCCGATCCGTTTCGCGACGATCTGTCCTTCTGCTGCGATCTCCATGGTTGACGCTGTTTTCTGCTCTTCGAGTTCGGTTTGCTAAGCTCCTCTTCTGAATCGCGTTGATCTCGATGACTTCTTCGTCCGCCCCATCAATCGGACGTCTTTCTTGACTGCGGTCCAACGCTCGCAAGCTTCCAGGAGTTCATCCAACTTGGCGTCCGGCGTCTTCTCTAACTTTTCCAGCACGATCTGCCGGAACGACTTGTGTTCGGGCGTTCCAAGCCACACACGAACAAGCAGCGCCTTGAGGTGCGCCACGGTCATAGTCGAGATCTTGAAATTTTCAGCCTTCTTGTTGCACTTGGCCGGCGAAGCTTTGGAGGTCTTGGCCCCCTTGACATCTTAGCTGCAATGCTTGAATCGGGATACCACCAATGGATTCCTTCGAGCCGAAGTACTTCTTTAAGTTGGCTATGGTGTCAGCATAGTTCAGCGAATTTGGCTTCACCGGTGCGAGTTAGATCTGGTAACGCTGGTACGTGTCGAGTCAGTTCCTTAGGACGAGACGAGTTCTGGCATCGTCGGCGAGATTTGCTGCGTCCTGCTCCAGTACGCCTTCATACCGCTCGAACCAACGGTCGAACGTCGCGCCCATCGCTTCTTCGTGCGCGAAGATCTCCATCGACCGCGCCAGATCCTCCATAGTCAAATTTCCTGCCGCGGCTGCTGTCTTCTGCTGCGTTCAGCAAATCCAGGGAGCTTCGCGTTCTGCTCCAGCAGCGCCTGCATGAGGTCAGGTTTCCCATCGTTGGCATCTCCTGCGTCTCCCATCTTCTGTGCTCGTGTGACAAAGCAGGTCACTAAACGAGACTACTGAGGTTTCCTTCACTGACGAGTGAGCGCGGAATTCGAATCGTTGATCGCCACTTTTATGTCGCAGACTGGTCTACGACAGTGGGAGTACGCGTATCTGGGAATGCCTCAAATATGGGTAATTAAACCTGTATTTACAACAGTAAAACAACAAACAATAACAATAACGATCAGGTATTACGAAAACACAGGTCGATTAGCTGCACGCCAATCGACATCGGCCAAATGATACTCAGGCTGAGCACCGCCTCAGGGTGATCGTGTCGGGACCAATCA
>MQUG01004327.1:0-23269 GCA_007213375.1 Steinernema feltiae | reverse complement strand
AAGTCATGAACGCTAATGGATTCTAATTTCAAAGTTTCTGGGAGGTGAACGATTCAATGCTTCAAAAGGAAACTTTTGGCATCTAGATTCATCCTCCATTATGGCCAAGTTCAAGCTGCTCTCCCCCCCTCCCCCCCAATGCACAGGCTCATGGCAGAGCGTTAGCCCTAATTGGATCACCACAACAACAAACAACTCGCGCGCGCGACTTCCGGACGGAAGTGATCTTCGAATGCGCGGTCAAGAATTCAACGAAAAACAACGCTTTTAAAGTAATTACTAGGATGTTTTGGCCACAAAAATCGCTAAAAGTCGCTGGTGTGGGGCTGTGGAGAATCCAAATGGTCAGAAATCAAAATTCAAAGCTCGATCTCGATCAATCTTGGACTAAGCTTTACACAAGCCCCGAAGCCACAACAACAACGCCAGAACGACCCTCTCAACTGAGTGAAAACACCGGTAAACAACAACTCCTCGTGGCTTTGATTGATCTTTGTGGCTTCACAGGGTGTGTAAGAGGCTGGAAAATGAGGAGATTGATTGGGAACACAACAATTCTCTTGCAAAAGAGGCCAAGATAGGGCTGCAATTGATTATAAAGAGCACGTTTTGCTATTTTAAGCCTAAAAACGTGATTTCAAGCATGAAATGCACATAAAAAGCCTAAACTTTAGAGCATAAAAGCTACAGTAGCCTTCAAGAACCAAAAAATCGTCTTTTTCAGTTTCTTTTTAATGCTGTTTAACCAAATTGAGGTCATTCTTTAGTCACAAAAAGCTCCATTTGATCGCTCTCCACTCTGAACACCTCATAGGAGTGCTCCAGAGCCCTCCAAACAACAACAACGCATTATAATACATCAATGCTCTTTCAAACTAGCTTGCAATGGCTAATTTTGCTTTTTTCATAAGTTTTTAAGCTGAAAGCAACCCGATTAATTGATGCTAGAACCTACAGTAACCCTGAACAACCAAAAACCCCTTTTTAATCTTTTTAACTCAATTTAGGTGATCCCTTGGCCTAATAAGCTCCATTGGATCACTCACCACTCTGAAAAGTGCTCCCCACTCCTCCAAACGATGTTATGGCATGTTTTTTGCCTATATCATGAGCTTTTCAGCCAAATCAACCCTAAAAATTGATGCCGAAAGCCTACAGTAACCCTGAACAACCACAAAACCGTTTTTAATCTTTTAAAACTCAATTTAGGTCATCTCGTAGCCTCTTAAAGCTCCATTTGACCACTCTCCACTCTAAAAAGCCCTCCAAACAACACCAAAAACACCCCCATTGACAATCATAAACAACTCACTTGACTTCCGCACAAAGGTGATCTTCGAGTGCGCGCCTGAATTGAGCCGCTGCGCGTTCTTGATCTGCTTTGTCGTGAAGTGATAGCCTATCGATGTCTTCGAGTAGAGCAAATACCTAAAGCGATCAAAACAGCCCATATTCTCCATATTCCGAAGGAGGCTGAGCAGAACAGCGCCAAAGCAGCCGTCACAGCCGACTTACAAAAAGCGAAATGTGAAGCTTTCATTTTTCATGAAAAACAGCACAAAGAAGATCGATGTGAGCGAGTCGAAAAGTCGGCGCAGCAGAGAAGTCGACGGCAGTTTGACGACGTTTTCGATCCGCGCTGGTTCCCCGGAGATCGTCGACCTTTTCTGCAATTTCGATGCTCACAATTGTGATGCTTTCGGCGTACAAACGCGCGCCTTCAGGATCGATAGATGCGCGCGCCAGATAGCGCGGTGTTGTACGCGATGCTTCTGCTGCTCTCTCCGGGGATTTCCGCGCCCCAAAAGCAGGAAGCGTCGGCGCGACTTTTGACATTCGTTAGAGCGGCAACGGCGGCAGCAGCCAGAGAACGTGGAATGGGAACGCGCTGGCTGGCCGCCTGAGCGCGACGACGAATGTGAATAATGGGAACGCGAACAAAAACACGAGGCGCCCAGCGGCCTCTCCTCCGGCGACCGCGACGACTGCGAGGAGGAGGAGGAGAAGGAGGAGGTGGGAGGCAACTTCCACCCTCTCTCCGGCTGCTGGTAAAGCCGCGTTTGCCGCCTTTGTCGCAGCGCGGAGCGAGCGAGCAAGGAAGGAAGCACGAGCGAGGAAGGAAGGAAGGAAGTTGGGGGTTTTAAGGCGCGAAAGTGAATTTCACACAACGTTTTTTGGAGAATCGGAGATCGCGGGTAATTAATCGATTGTGCGATGACAGTGTGTGTGTGTGTGTGCAGCAGCGGGACTGTAAACACGATTGTTTTGTAGTGTGAATCGATAAGGGTTGTGGAATGTGGAAATTTTGCGGTTTTTCGCATCTAAAGGACATACAGTAGGCACATGGGAACGAAGAAAAAGGGAGATTTTCAGCTGGAAAATGATGGAGAGATGCAATGAAGGCGTAGCATGCGTGATTATGAACGAAAAACGCATTTTTCATCGTGAAATGCTGTGAACTAGGTGAAGCCATGGCTACCGTACTCGCTAGGAGCGCATAAAATCGAGATTTTTGATTTTTCATCCCAATTTTTGATGATTTTCCAAAGGCAAACGCAATGCTCGGTTTACCACTTAACGGAAGGCGCATACAGTAACCCAAACCTTTCAAAAGGCCACATTTTAGATCGCAAAAGGTGACGACTTCTGGTCTCAGAAATGCTTGTCATGCTTCTCATGCGATATCTCATGTTCAGACGACAAAAACAACTTCAAACGGGGTAAACAAGCTTAATCACGCGAACTACCGTAGTCAGAACAAACTCGAATTTCTAATGTTTCACGTAAATGTGGTTTCACGAGGTAGTGGAGTTCAACGAAATCAGTAATTTCAGCTATTTTGAGCGTCAAACAATCGAATTTTGAGATTCTGAGTCACATTTGGAATTATTAAGCAGTCGCCGAGTTTTGAGCTCTAGACCGAACAACAACTAGAGTAAATAGACGCGATGAACACCTCAGAAAGTGGAGAACGTGACTAACAATCCAACTCCTAACGTCGTCGCCCCATTGGGACGTTTGTTCTGATGATTAGATCCACGAAGACGCAATAAAATGACTCGTCGTCGCAGTTGGCAAAGGAATTCGACGCTGAGGAACACCTTCGAACAGAGCAACAAATTTTGTAGATTTGACAGAAAATCGCCCTGTTTTGTCAATCTGACAAGCCAACGGGAGATTTGTGTCTGTTTCCGTCCAGACCGGAGTCATTTGAGACATAGGAACGACCGGTTGGTCATAAAACACGACAAAAGAGACGAGACTACAGGGCTTCGGACTCAGACACCGCGCACAACAGACAGAAACACTGCCAATGAGACACCGCGCGCGTGTTTTAGAGACGTTGGAATAGGGGTATATATCAGGTGTCTTATTTTGCGATAATCAACAACAGAATCCTAAATTACTGCGCGCGCAGCGACGTTTATTACATCTGAAATTGCTGTTTTCGGGACCAAATTCTGTGCCTTCTAACAGACCAAAATTTTGAGTTAGATTTTACAGAAATCGCCCTGGTTCTGTCACTTGCCTCTGTCAATCAATGAACGAAAGCTAACGGTATGATTGTTTGTGTGTTTTTGCGTGTTTTTCGGTCTGCAAACCATTTGAGACACGAAATGTTCACAAAAAAGAGACAACACCAACAGGGCGTCGAATTCAGACATCGGATAGACACACCGCGCGCATATTTTCGAGACTTTGGAATGAGGACACATGTCCGATGTCTCTTTTTGCGATCAAAAATGGCGTCTGTGCGCTTGTAGCAGATTTCTGATCAAATCAAAACCAGAATCTTAAATTAGGGCTAAATTCCAGCTTGACCGCAGTGACAGTGCCCGCGCAGCAAGATCTATCTGCATCTATAATCGCTGTTTTTGAGACCAAATTTGCATGAACACGATACGATAATCGAAATCGTGTTTTTCAACACGAAACAAGTGCTACAGATCTGTCATAGTCACTAGAAAGCGTGTGAATCACGTAGTCCAACTGAAACGAACCTATAATGTCATGAAATCACCAACATTTCGCCGCTAATCCTCACATTAACGAGAACAAAAACAAGCCCCGAGCGGCGGCTGCGCTACAAACGACCGTCAATTCGCACAAAATGCCGGGTTTTTGAGGCCAAAAGCCCAAGCAACGGCGGAATACGACCTTCCGGCTGAACACAATCCAACTGACGCGACTACCGTATTCAATTCAAAGCGAACGACGCAAACAAAGCGTCACGTGTGACTTCATCGCATCCCCAAACGTCAAAAGAGTAAAAATACCCACAAAAGCAAGCCAGAAATAGGGTTCTTGCTGGATTTTTGACGTCACAATAGCGCTATTTGAAAGGAAAAACAAATTTTTTTTGATTTTCTGACTTTGTGAAGCCTTTGTGACTACACGAGCCCGCATTGTACGCTATTAAAGAAGCCAACAGCCCAAAATAGTCCAGATAAGCATTAACTTGTTCAAATTTTATCATTTTAATCAAAAGTTTGAGAAACTGTGGATTCTTCTACCCGGAAATTGTGATTTAACGATAGGTCAGAGTCTGCCTGCGCCCAATTAAGCACGAATCTCGAGCGTAATTGTCTACAATTGGCGAGTGAATGACGCAAATGAGGAGCGACGTCACATCACTTCCCAGCACAGCAAATTACCGATAAGACGCGCGTTCGACGAGAACGAGCGAGGCCAACAAAAATCAGGGTTTCGAAATTTGCCGACAATTTCAAAATTACAAACTAGAAGGATAGTGTGTTGATCGCGATTTCGAATAAACAACAAGATCAGTGCAGTGCAAGGTTGAAAATCAGCAAATACGATAACGACATCGCAGCAGTAAGTCCACGAAAGCAAACTTCAAACAGGAAAAACCGAAAAAAGTGCCTAATTTAATGAATTTAAGCTTGTACGCCGTTTAGGCTCAATTTGCTCAATTTAGGCCTAATTTTTTAGTGCTATGCCTTGTTTTTTGGTTTACCTGGCTTTGCATGGGATACAGGCCTGGCGCTAAGCCAACGTAGGCCTAATTTTGCGTGTTATGCCTCGTTTTTGGTGTCTTCAGCTTTGTAGGGGGGTTAAGGCCTCCTGAGGCGTTGTGGCTTATCATCATGCTCTGCGTATTGCATTCCCTCCGACTATCTTTTGATCGAGGTGCCCCTACGGCGCTCTTTTCATAGCCTACACCTATTTACTTCAAAATCGCTCACAACTGCTCGCTTTTGAAGAGCAACCAATGCCAATTTCCATAAATTCCACCAAAAAACTGACAATTTAAGACCAAAATCGACCAAAACTCCATCTCACACCTGAGAAAATCACACATTAGCCCAGAATGTGCAACAAAAAGGTCATTTCTGCGCTCAGCAAACAGTTTTCCTCGCGAAAACACGAATGCGAACATCGAAAAAGGCGTGAGAATCGAGGCCGCGAAAAGAGAGCACAAAAATGGATTAAAAAAGCGATTAGCACGGCGGCGTCGGTGGAGAGCAGACGACAGACGAACGAACGAAACGAGCGCGCTGTCGGTCGGGCCGTTTAGGACCGCTGCGGCGGCCGGTCGCGACCGCCAACCCACCGACCCGAGATTGGACCGTTCGACAACGACGCGACAAAGACAATCAATGACGGCCGGCGGAGGCAGCGAAGTGACGATAAGCAGCTGCGTTGGGAGCGCGAGCTGTAGCGTTTAAGGGGGTCACGAGTCAAGGAGTGTCACAAGTTGGCGCGATGAGGTGGCAATTGCAGGGATTTGGGGATATTAGGTTACGGTAATGGCTTTGAAAGTGTCAATGTCAATCGGAGGGTCAATTGGGCTGATTTTCTGACCAATTTTAGGCTAAAATATGCCGCTGAATTGAATAAAGTGTGACTGTAGACTCGTAATGGTCTTCAGATTACGGTAGGCGCGTTGTAGGCGCTATGTAGACAGGTTTTATCGTCATTTCGAGCTGATTAAAGCATAGTTGACGGTTACGGTAACGGAGGTTGAGTAAAGTGTAGGACTAGGCAGCTAGGTAGGTAGGACTAGGGTGTAGGTAAAGCAATAAAAGGTGATGAAAGGGTTACGGTAATGGCCCAATGTACTTGGCTGCAGCTCTCTATTTGAACGATTTTCGCTATTGATGTATAACAACTCGGTGGCAGCTAGCCTAGTCACCAGAGCTTCTAGTGTCCGGCGCCGATTTGTGAACTATCAGGTCTTAGTAAGTCAGTGGGCTACCGAGCATCGAGCAGCAGGTGAAATCCACTCATTGTAAATGGCATTGCGGGGGTATTTGCGAGAATTCGGGGTCGTTACATTACGGTAATGGTTTTGAAGGTCTCAGTGTCAATCTGAAGGTCAATTGGGCTTGTTTTTAGACCAATTTTAAACCAAAATATGCCGCTGAATTGAATAAAGTAATCAAGAGCCGTAAGTCTCTGAAAGAATAGGAGTTTCGTACAATTTAAACAATAGTCATGAACAGACAGCTAAAAAGTGATCAGATGAGAATTTTGGGCCTAAAAATGCCCCCAGTCAGCTGCATTTCCAGCTGCAAAGAGGGCACAGAATTATGATAAGTGGATAAGCGGAATTACTCATCGAGCAGCAGGTGAAAGTCGCCAGTCGCCAGGAAATGGCAGAGCTAATGAGGTTTTTTCGTCCATTTGGAGCCGGAAAAGGCCAGACTCTAATTTTACAAGTACAAACTGCTTAAAAGGTCATTTTCCAGCTGCAAAAATCACAAAAAATTATACTTTGGTTACGTTAGAGCGATGAAGGCAAGTTGGGTTACGGTATCAGGTACAATGATAGTGGACTGCAAATCTCAGATCAAATAAAAAATCTGAACAGCCGCAGATCTCGGCCTAACTAAGAAATTCACTCGAAATTCCAAAAAAATGAGTTGACTCATCGGGGGTTCGAACCAAAGAGTCAAAAGTGAGAGTTTACAATGCTACCTTTCGGCTAGACAGACATGTCTGCAATGTCGCTTCAACCCGTTTATATCAGTTCTTTTCTGACTTGCTTTAGGTCATAACTCTAGCTCAAAAGTCCTTAAAAATGACGTTTTCTCGTTTGCTTGACTCCTAAAGTCAAATTACGGCTTACAGCGCGCTCATTGCCAGCTGCAAATATCATAAAGGATTATGCTAATTAATCCGAGTGGATCATCGCAGCGGCAGGTGAAATCCAATTATCATTTCCGGGTTATACGCGCGCGCGTCACTCCGAAATGTCAGAATTCAGCGGAGCGGAAAATCACGTGTTTTGCAGCGGCGGCGGCGGCGAGTCACACGAAGTGAGTAGCGCGCATAATTCGATTTTCCCTCCGAGAGCGGAAAAGCCGCGATCTGTCAACGTTTATTCGCGTCTCACAACGACACACATCGAGGGCTCTGCTTAGGGCTTAAAAGCACACAAAAAAGCTTCTTTTAAGGTCATTTAACATCGACATTGATCACGTATTTGCAGAGCAACGGACGTGTGTTCCGGTCGGCTCCGGTCCAATACGCGGCCGTGTCGTTCCAATAGAGCGCCGCGTGAGTGCAGTCGCCACCGGCCTTGATACAGTACTCTCCGTTGCCGCCCTCACCGTCGTACATTCCAGCCTTGTTGATCAAATCGAAATCGAACGGAGTGCCATCGATCCACGTCCACGAGCCCCAGAGGAGACCGATTTTGAGTCCAAACTCGGGCGACGAGTACTTGTCGGGTCTGAATGTCGTAACTGAAACGTGGCCTTTAGCGCATGGATTCGGGGCTGCGCAGACTGATCAGATCGTTTTCGTCCTGGCTGTGGATAGAGGCCGCGTGTGCAAAGTCGAATTTCTTGTTGCACGCGTAGATGTAGTTCTTTCGGTCGGGATAGAGTTGCTGAAAAGACGATTTTAGGCGAAAATTTACGGTAATTTACGGTGTATTCATCGCTGAGCATCATGTAGTAGCAGGCGGTTGAGGTGCGAACGGTGAGTTTGTTCCAACCGGGACGACAAGCGACTGAAACCCCAGAAATCAGGGAGTTTTAGTTAAGTAGGGCTGAGACAAGATGTAGTGATATCACCGCGTTCTTGTACTCTGCAGACAAGCGCTCTTTAGTTGAAAGGTAGAGTCACAGACTAGCAGTTTTGACTTCCGGGTTCGAATCCCCAAGAAGGGAATGTTTTTGTTTTTGGAAAACGACACTTCATAACCTTTCTTGGCCTGTTCTATGCTCAAACTTACGCCTCTCGCTGAGTTCATCCTTCAAGTCAGCGCTGCAGACATCGACCGTACTCTCCACAAGCAAAAAGCTCAATTCACCGTCCACAGCCTTCTTTGCGCCATAAATCTGCCGATAACCAACGCACTGAGCGCCTGTGACAATCATCGCCACGTGCGCGCTTAGGTGAAGCTGCTCAGCGCATGCAGACGCGTCTTCGGTGGTGATCGTCTTTCCCAGGACGCCATCGAACGAGATTCCAGGAGGGAGCGGTTTGATGTAGAGCGTAGCGCGGGCGGGAACGGTAAGCCAAGAGAGAACCAACAGGAATCGGCGCATTGTGGAGAAGTGAGAATGTTGCCATCGTCATTTTTGCTATTCGCGAGGCAACGCGAGTTGCAAACGATTATTATGCAGTTGCTGGGGATCTACTATCCCACTCGTTCGCGCCCCAAGTACAAGGCTATGTATTGTAGCGGATGAGTTCTTGTCCTATCGATGCGTGCCGGGCGAAAGGATGACCGTAGTAGAGAACAACCGCTTATTGGGATTGCACAACATGACATTTCGGGGACGAGCCCCACATATATAGAATTACCATAGCGATGTGTGAGGTCGCATCCAGTGCGTTGTGGGAGCCGCATCGCTTCGCTTGGCTCCTGACACGACAGGTACGGTAGATACCGTATACCTGATATCCTACACCGCCACACACCCCCTCTTCCTGTGACGACGGCCCAGTCGTCTACTTTGAGAAAGTGAGTTTCAAGAAGTTGGGTTTTCCGAAGAATCGTTCCCTTTGATTATAGAGACCTTCATAATCATACCGTTGATAATAATTTTCTTGCAAGGAAGGGTTAGCTTTGGGTGGTGGCAGGTTGGTGAAAAATAGAAGTCGTTAGGGGAATACGAGTAGACCGATTTTCTTCGTTTCCATTGACCTGTAGAAACGTCGTCGTCCTTGCAAATTAAACTACTGAGTTGTGCTAGTCCGATGTGCTCGTAACCAATGATTTTGAACATATACTTCCCAAATAAGAGAGAATAACAGTTGTAGTCGAGTTCAGTATCGCTCCGTTGGAGAGAATTACAATTAATGGCACACTTCCTCGCACGGAGAGATGTTCCGGTGCAATAAGCTTCTTCGATGTGCACACCAGCATCAGCGAATCAGTTCACCTTACTCCAAACTGATTGCCAGGATTCTAGAAAGTGAGGTTCCAACGGCACAAAATGAAAGAGACAGATGCATAAACAAGCATAAATAACGAAAATACAAGACAACTAATAGTATAACATTTTCTTTTCTTTTTTTCTTAACTCTTTCTCTTAATTCTTTTTTTTTTCAAGCAAAACTTGACTTGACTGTGCTGAATTATAATAACAGCCCGAGGACAGAATGGTTCAAAACTATTTGATTTCCCATTTTGACTATATCCGAGTCACTGTCCCCTGAAACCTTAATGCACTACTGCAGCCTTTTCTGCTTAAGAATGGCATTTCCGTATCTTTGTCCGTGAAAAATCATCTCGGACTTGGTGACACCTTCTTGCATGGACTTTGTACCGTTCCTGAACCGTGGAAGGTGAGTATTAACTGGAGAAACCGTTTACAGTTTATTCCTCTATTTAACCGTTGATAGCCCATTTGTCCGTGATGGGTCTTTTAGTTCTCTCGAACTGTCCGTAAGCAGCCAGGTAATTTCCGTAGTTCAGCCGCTGTCACGGTTTGTTTTGAACCAGTGGTTTGGACTTGTTCCGAAGAACTTTAAGAATAACTTTGGGACGATTGTGTACACCAATATACCCTAAGTAATTATCATACAAAAAGCTGTTTGGGTCGGCTTTACCTCAGCCATTGTGCTGGCTTGCAGTAATATGTAGCCAACTACCAAAGAGTTATTGAAACTTTGGAGCCTTTAGGTCGTCACCTGCAGACTGCTAAGCTCAATGAAAGATTGCCGCTTTGTGGCGAGTTTCCGACTCATGGAACTTCCTTGGAAAGGCAGGAAATTTCCGTAGTTCCTCTGCTCAGTCCTTTCTCTATGCGAGAATCTAGCGTCTCGTTTCGAGAACACCAATTTTCTCCGTAGCCGACGGATGACTGCGCTACCGTCGCAGCATTATAAGATATCATAAGGATTAACGCAACTACCGCTGCGTTTTTTTTGTTTTTTTTCGCCGAAGTTATTCCGTTACCATTCACTTGTGGTACGGACGCTTGTAGCGTATGTCCGTTACGGTGATCATTCGAAGATCTTCGAAGTTCGCGACTACTTCGATCTGATTTTTCGGGTCAGGCCTGATCCCTTCCCCTCCTACGAGGTAACCGAGGTATTTCCCCTCTTTTTGTGCAAACCGGCACTTGTTGTTTTGAAGCTTCATTCCGTACCTTTTGTAAAACTTGGAGGAACTGTGCTATGTCGCTCAAGTTCTCCTCCTCCGTAATACTTGTACCCGTTGAGAATCCATGACTTTTTGAAAAGTACTTGGCGCTAAGCAAAGCCCCAAACGGCATACGTAAAAATTCGTATACCCCCATTTTTCGGTGTTTCCCGAAACGAACGTTTTGCCTGATTCAAGCTCCTAACCTCACACGGCCGTAACCCCAAATATGTAAGACCAATCGTAAATGGTGCTACGTACCGCTAACCTCCTATAGACGCTTGTGCTCTTAACACTTCCCGAGATCTCGTAAGTGGTGCATTTTCCCACATGACTGTGACGGTCCTTTTCTACAGGAATTGGGTTCTCTATATTCTACGCGCGATTTACAAAATAAAACAACCATGTGAAGACTAAAAGTGAACTAGCCGCGCATGTGTCCGTCTGGGATACGAAATCCCAGCGTTTAGCTTAGCGGGTAACCGTCCGCGGGTTCCCATTCACTGGACGACAAAAAATACAAAAAATGTCTTCGGTTGCGAACTCCTCTTGACGGAGCTCTGGAAAAATGGACCAAAAAGCGTCTGTGTGTCGCTTGTGCGAGCTTTTACTTATTCAGGAAAATGAAATAACTCACTGTTCTTTTCCGTCCTATTTTTCCCTAATGTCGTCATCCCCCTATCTCGCTGCGATTATGCGGAATAATCAGTTTCGGCAGCATTCTTCCTGTGTAACTTATAAGTTGGTACTTGGATTTCCTCATATGGATCTTATGGTCATTCCTAATGTTACTTACCACCGATACTATGCCGTTGGTGATCCGACCTTGTTATGAGTTACCGACCTATCATGTTACACCAAGCATTGTTTTTTCGCAGACTACATCGCTTGATCAGAGCGTGCGACCTTCCTCAAAAAAACAAAATACTTACTCTTCTACCAAGGTACGTCCTTTCAAGCGGAGGGTTCGAGGCGGCTGAGGAGCTTGACGTGAGAATCCGTTCTCCAGGCAGTTGGTTACCAGAGGGTCATCACCCTCCCCGGTGATCGATTCGGCGGGACCTCCAATATGTAGCGGATGAGTTCTTGTCCTATCGATGCGTGCCGGGCGAAGGGATGACCGTAGTAGAGAACAACCGTTTATTGGGATTGCACAACATGACATTTCGGGGACGAGCCCCACATATATAGAATTACCATAGCGATGTGTGAGGTCGCATCCAGTGCGTTGTGGGAGCCGCATCGCTTCGCTTGGCTCCTGACACGACAGGTACGGTAGATACCGTATACCTGATATCCTACACCGCCACAGTATCACGAGGCTATGTATGGTTGATCGAAATTTCGAACGTTGGCGCTGAAATATGGCCCAAAACAGCGTCCTTCGGGTTACTGTAGCTCGCAACGACACAAACGACATCAAAGAGGCTGTTTTCTGCGACAAAAACCTCAAAATAGCGAATTGTAGGCTGAATGTTCGTGTCAATGAGATTCATTCCCGAGCCGAGTTGAGAATACTGTAGGACAGTCCTTCTTAAAGGTCGGCTCCATTGCGTTGGAGTTCATATTGACGCTTTTCAGCCCGAAAAAGCGTCTTTATTCCGCTACAGTCAAAGAAAACGGAAAATTATCGTCAATTTGCTCAACTTTCAGTTCTTGTACTTCCGAACGTTCCTTTAGCCACGCTTTGTCGATGAATTTCTCCTCGTCTCCACGACAATCCACATAAGTAATGCTCTAAAAGTTGCTCTTTCACTTTGCTCAAAACCCCCCAAATGAAGCTACCAAACGCGTCACCTTTTTCAGCAACATTTCTTCACCTTCCATCATCAATCTGCAATTTTCAGCTCCACGAAGATGGCGCCCCATCGACCAGGCAAAGACTAACGTCTTCCGTTTTGCGCTAATCTGCAAAACACCGTTGTCAGTTACTTACAGTAGGCACGCGGTAGACACCTTGCAACTGTAAAATTCGCTCGAATCCTTAAAGTTGACCATAATAGTGGGAAAGCGATGAGTTCTTGTTAGTTCGTAGCTCCTCTACTCGGTCGTTAGCGTTGCAGAGTAGCCCCGAGAGGGATTGCTGGGCGATGGGTGGAATTCGCTGCAGTTCGCTGGTCCTGTAGAACTCCAACCCTCGGACTCTCTGGCGCTCACGCTTCCGTTGCTGCGCATCGGGTATTGCGCACAGTTCTCGTGTATTCGAGGGCCGATGCCTCCACCCCAGTTCCGAGCGTCAATTTCCACACTACGGAACGACATATTTTGGTCTTTCAATAGAGGCTAAACACCAAAATTCAATAAATTACAAGAGAACCGACCTTTAAGAAGGACTGTCCTACAGTAATCAACTCGGCTCGGGAACGAATCTCATTGACACGAATATTCAGCCTACAATTCGTTATTTTGAGGTTTTTGTCGCCGAAAACGGCCTCTTTGATGTCGTTTGTGTCGTTTGCATTCCGCGCAAACGTGTCCCAATACTGAAACCGACGTAAACCGGTTGATACCGTATACTTACATCAAGAGTGAGGCCGCCTTCCTTGATCAAACGCAAGAATTCGTGCCTGTGAGGTCCAATGTCCATAGATAGAGCAATTGATGTGCGATTTGGAATTGCGAAGATGTCAACAAACTCTTTGAAGAAGTGGAACGGTATTGGCTCCTGAAACGACGATGGCTGCGAGCTACAGTAACCCGAAAGAGACGTACCATTGCGTTCTCATCGTGAAAACAGAGTTCTGCGACCTCGAACAGCCTCTTTCTTGTATTGTAGAGCGTCCGAATCTCCTCCATGTACTCGAATTCGTCCGCTAGCCCCACTACCGTAATCGCAGTGATGACATAGAAGTCGGGCACCGCAGATTGCAGATCGTCGATTGTCTCAAACGAGTGATAAATTTCGTCGCAAATCACGTTCTCTGGGGTGTATTTCAGCGAGAAAAGACCATAGTTCCTGTGGATTGATTAGAAAATGACTAAAAAGCGAAATTCTTACTCGATTTCCAAAGTCAGACGCTGTTTCGGGCCATATTTCAGCGCCAACGCTCGAAATCTCCGATCAGCCAGGCCAACGCCGTGCATACATGATTGCAGATCGAGAAATTCCACGATTTTGGCAAGAATGATATCAGGGAGATCGTAAATTTCCATTTGTGTCTGTCTGAAACACAACCAAGACTTATCGCGGCTGGTGATTAATTGAGACAGTGACCAAAATACCAAAAATGAGCAAATCATTTACGAAATACGCGTTTGAGAATTCCCACTATTACACCAATTTGTTGGTCTCGGCGCGTTCAGCCTGCACAATGCAGGTGCGCGTACGGTGGCGCGGCCGCCATTGTTGTTGTTCAGGTTGGGGAATTTCGCGCTCGTCACTTTGTCGCTTGCGAGGTTTCGTCTTGTCCTGCATCTCGATCTGGCATGCTATTGGAGCGTCGTTGTGCATTGGAAATCGTTGGCCGGTTGGATTGAATAGAATATGGCGCGATTTGAAACTGGATGCAGCCGGCCGCTGTTTTCACACGTGATATTTGCGAAATCTGTTGATTGGCGATGTCGCCTCCTTCATTTTCGGCATATTTTGGCTCGAAAATATCGCTAACGGTCGTTAATACTGAGGAGAGTGCTTTCCCTCCCAGCTAGTTGTTGATGTTAGAACTGAATTTAACGAGCGAGCTGCAGTCCTCGAATTACCGAGGAACGTTCCGAAACGTTACTGCGATGCCTGCATATCGAACGCAAACCTTTGCGCGCGCGCTGCTAGTCAGTGTCGGGAGTTTTGTTTGGCGCAAAATCGATATGTGCGAGAGGCGCGCAATGTGACTTCACTTGCTTATCTCGTAAAGACCAGTGAGCGGAAGCGTTTGAGGCTTGCAGCTTGGTGTTCTTCAACATTTATGTGTGACTAGTGCGTCGCTGCTGTCGGATCATCTGTCGCCGAGCGCTGCTGCTGTTGATTTGGAGCAATATTAGTAATCGCCGTCCGAAGCTGAGCGACGGTCACAACGAAATCCATCTTGTCATCACTTTTTTCTCGCCGCTGTAGAGTTTTTTTATCGATTACGATGCGATTGTTCGCGTTGATGATGGATGCGATGCTGCGTGCATCGTTTTATTCTCATTTCTCACCTTATAAAGACGATTTCTTTTGCAGATTTACTTGAATTTGGAACTCATGATGGCTCGTCGTCAAGGACCTCCTAGCATTGAGGGGCTTTACTCGCTCAAGGTAATTAATTATTTTGAATAAACGTAGTTATTACATTGCAATATTCCAGGTGGACAACATCTCTTACCACACCAGCTCTCATGATTTGCGTCGCATGTTCGACCGCTACGGAGAAATTGGAGATATCCACATCCCCCGTGATCGTCACACTCGTTCAAGCCGTGGCTTTGCATTTGTGCGCTTCTACAAGCGTTCCGATGCCGAGTACGCGTTGAGCCGCAACGATGGTCGTCTTGTTGATGGACGCGAGATTCGCGTCTCGTTGGCCCGCTATGAACGTCCGATTGACGAACGCGGAGGCCGCGATGGTGGTGGACGTGGCGGTGGAGGAGGAGGCGGCAGAGGACATGACCGTGATGATCGTCGTCGTGGTAGTGACCGCGGCGAAGACCGTGAGCGCCGTAAGCGCGAAAGGTTGGTTACTATTCTCAGTTTTCGTCTTCGTTGAATTTATTTCTCTCTCTCTCTAACTTCTCATCTGCTACTTTCCCCATTGTTTCACTAATCTTTTGGTTTTTTTGAAGACGCTGGAGCCTGGAGCTCGTTGTTTTTCCCGTTGGCTGAGCAGCGATGGTGATTTGTGCGCTGACAGGAACAGCAGCGACTTACCTCTTCGGATGTGCTAGGCAGATCGCCGTTTTTGTCCCGTTAGATTGCGGAAAACATTCTCCACCTGTGTTAGCAGCAGAGCAGAGAGACCAGATAGGCCGAAAAATTCCACATCCGACAGGCAGCAGTCCAGCAGTACTTGTGTAGCAGAAATTTTTCACGTGTTTGCGGGGCTGAGAAAACAAGGCGGTAGTGGTGCAGGTTCGGGCTGCGGGTTGTGAGCTGTGACTTTATCCCGAGAGACCAGAGAGGCTGTGCTGTCACACACGTCAACCGAATCAGCGTCTCCGATGCCGTTTTCCGGTGTATGCTGGGCCCAACGGCCTTGTTTCCCTAAGGTTTATTGTGTACTTTATTATTTGAATTTAGATCCCGTTCGCGAAGCCCTCCATCCAAGGTTCGTCGTTCTCGAAGCCCGGTTCATCGCTCACGATCTCCAATCGAACGCTCGCGTTCGCGTTCACCCACACCAGTCAAGGATGAAGAAAAGCGCTCGCGTTCGGCTTCTCCAGCCGGCGGCGACGTTTCTCCTCAACGCAGTGCGCACGAAGCTAGCGCTGAACCCGAAGGAAACGGAGTGAAGGAAGAAGCTCGTTCTCGTTCACCTTCTCGCAGTCGATCTCGCTCCAAGTCGCGCTCTCCGTCGCAAGAATAATCATCTTCTTTGTCGTCGTATATTTGTGTTTTGAATCTGTTGACTGTTTATTACTCTTGTATTTCTTTTTGGGCATTTGTTACGGTAGCTCCGGTATGGTTGTCGATGGCGATAACCAAAACTACGAAGATGAATGTGTCGTGTTAGCACCATCGATGCGTATAAAGCCTTCTTTCACTTGTTTCATTCACGTTATTCGTTCGTCATCAATGGACGCCGTGAATCCTTTATTCGTGGACGTGGTTCTCGAGCTTCTTCTCCTTCGATCGGCAAAGAGAGCTGGTCAACGGGAGACGACTGAATGTCAGCTCGCTGCCTTGAAGAAGGGACCGCCACGTGTCAGGGAGAAGGACTACGAAATTCAGCTCTGTCCAGGGCTTGATCGCTTCCCCGATCCGTGGGGCTCGATGCTGCGCACCCGATTGGAGCAATTCAGGTTCCACACCGTGGCGGTCTACTTTCCCTATCCGAAATCGACCAAGGGCTACGGTATCTGTCACACCTATCAGCTGCTCGGCGTTGAAACGTTTCTAATGACCGTGGGCGCGCTGACGGACGTCGACCGGACGAAGAAGAATTTCCTCCTCGATTTTTTCGGGTGCGAAAACGGAATTTTCAAGGGGAAACGAGTTGGCGAAGTCAAATTCAACGAAGAGCAGCGGCTGGAGTTGCTGGACCTTCTGGATTCGTTCAGATTCAGCGCGGAACCGTCGATCTCCTTCAGCGAGACTCTCTCAGCGGAGACGCCGCACTTTACAGAATTCTCTGACCGCTTACGACGACGTCAGGAACGTGCGAACGATCCGGCGGCCACTTTGAAGCGTGCCGTCCCTGAGCCAGCCCTTGAACCGATTACCAAAGTGGTAAAGCGCAAACGTCGCAAGAAGATGGGCTGGTGAGCGGTTAGTTCAATCACGCTGTTCGGGTAATTTTTGGTTAAATAAATGCATTTGCGGTCTATGCGTTCGGCGTTGAGGTTGTCATCGATTAGCCGATCTTCAATTCGGGTGACAAAAGCGACGACGATGCGTGTTGGGACGGATTTAAACACGTCGACGTTCTTTCAGGAGTTGGCAGAAACCAGACGGCGGAGCACCGGCTGGCTGCCAACTCAGTCAGTGTAGTAGTTGCAGTCTTGGCGAGCGGTCGTTCATCACCCGCACTTGCAGCAGCAGACGCGTGTATCAACAAGCCCCAGCGCGGAGCTACTACGGACTGTGGACAACCGCTTCCATGTCTGATTCTCAGACTTCAACAAGCACAAATATTGGAAAGAAGTTCCGATTCGCGTTTGCCTTCGCCTCCACGTCATCGTTGCTGATGTCACAAATGAAAATATCAATCAAAGAGGCGATTGCTGCCACCTCCACACGATTTAACTAGAAACAACTTCAAAATACACAAACAATTGGACAAATCACAAATCGATCATCAAATCTACTTCTTGCGTCCACCTCTTTCTTTAAGTTGCAGTTGAACAACACTTTGGTTGCGCATGTTGTAGAAGGCCAGAGTTGAAGAATCCTTCAGAAAGAATCCCTAAAACATCAATGAACATTCAGTAATTGATTTTGGAAATAGACGCTTACCTCGCACGCCAGTTTTATTTTCGAACTCGGAATCTCGACGTGGTCTTGGATCTTATTTTTCAGCGTAGCTACCTAAACTCAATTGTTTACTTGCTTCAAAGTGACTCACTAACCGTTTCTGAGATGCCAATAGTAATGTAAAAAGAGTTGCCAAGAAGATTCCAGTCCGTGCATACAGGTGTTTTTACATGGACGGTGATAGGTCCGTTGTATTTTTTCAACCACATTTCCTCGGGTTCCAAGTCAGTTTCCAATCGCATGCGTTTGGAAGCAGGTCCGTCACCAAGAAGGTAGGGGTGAATAGGCGGCATACCCGGCATCATGTGAGGCGGGACCATATGAGGTGCAACTTGATTCAAAGGAACAGCCATATTTTGGTAGTAAAGACGATCCATATCCGCCCATTGGAGGAGCGACTGGAGGTGGAGGTCTGTTCTGAGGCGCAACAGGTCGTAGGTGAGAAACACTCAACGAATACGGCCCACTCCGCTCGTATCCATACTGTTTATGTATTTCACTGATCTGCTGCTCGATGCTAATAGACTGCTGGGCAGCTCGTGTTGCTGCATCTATAGTGGACGCTTGACCATCCCAAATAGTGCGCGGGTCAATCCCGCGACGTGTTTCCTTCTCCTCTTCTCCAAGTTTTTTGCCAATAACTGTCTGCTCGGCGCCCTGGGCACCCACTCCAAAGATGTCGGTTCGCCGCTCCGCAAGACGACTAATATTTTTGCCAATTTCAGAGCCTGCAGCGTATACAGGTTCTTCGTCCACGTGTTCCAACTGTTGGCTGGAAACAAAACATGCATTACAGAATCCTGTTGACACGTACCGTTCACGTTGCTCCTTAAACTGCGAGGTAACGGTGTTATACCGCATGTGCTCGTGCAACCTGTCAGCTGGAATACGTTCCTCCGTGAGAGGAGAAATGATCCACTTATCGCTAGCTCCTTTACTAGGTCCAGGGCGATCTTAAGCAAAAGCGTAAGTTCTATTCAAAACTCTAAACCCGCGTACCTCTCTTTGGATCGTAGTCCTTGATAACCACTGTACTGGTAGAAGGTGCCGCGGGCATGGGCTGAGTAACTTCAAAGGTAGCGCGCTGTTCGTTGTGGTCCGCGAATCTATCATCGTATCTTCCGGCGCGATCTCCCTCATCATCTGAATCTGAGTCCATGTCCATCGCAACTGCCTGTTGAGCAGCGTTTGCAGCATCTTGATGTTGTTGCAGCAATATTCTTGCTCCAACATCGTTTTTGTTGCATAACGGCGGAAGAGCAGCTAAACACAAATAGAACTCGGTTCAAAGAAGTGAACACTCACCTGCTTCATTGGGCACAAAGTCAACTGTTTGAACAACAACAAAATCATGCCAATCGATTTGGCTGTAGGCAAGTCTTTCCCTTTCTTCCTCCTTCTCCACTCTATCCTTTATCATTCTTTGGTGCTTTTCCCAGCCAACACGATAACGGATATCATCCAGCAGTTTGTCACTATCACGTGTATCATGGAGGTTGTCCATCAAATTCCTTGTTGTGAGCAAAATCTAGAAATGTTCAATGCAACATCGAAGGATTATCGCGATCGAAATTACCTTTGAGTACTGTTCTACGAGCTGTGTAAAGTACGAGAAATTGCTGTGCTGGGGCTTCAGAAAATCAAACTGGAAATTCCTCATTTCTCGATTCAGCAGCTGCGTAAGAAACGAGTGCCCGTTTCTGGCAACAAACAAAGCTGTGAGTTTGATTATATCCCTGCAATCGCAACACAAAAGTTGAAAACCAATTCGATAGCTAAAAACTTACAAATCAAACTTGTTCACTGACGAAGGTTCGGCACAGAATTCGAACGATGGAGGTGGATCACGAGGTACAAACTCTGCTTGCTTGAAGTGTTCAACGATCGCCTTGGGGATCTGAGCGGTCGCTGGCGTAGGAACGGGCACGGAATCCGCCCCCTCTCTTTGCAACAATTGAACTTTGCTTCGATAGTAGGCGTTGTACGGATCGGACGATTCAAGGAAACTGAATCGTGCGTTGTTCGCCTCCCGTTCACGAATTTTGCTCTCAAAAGCGACTCCGCTTCGGGCAACGAACGTAGCAGTTTTATCGACAATTGCTAAAATGCGCTAAATGAAGACGCGTACAATTGTTGAGCTTACTTCGAATATCGGGCGGAGGACAAATCACATTGTCCATCAGTCTGTCCATGAGCGAAGGCTCATTGTTCATGGAGTCTTCTTCGCGGTTTGACATGGCTGAAGAGATTCCTGGTCCCTGCAAATGGTGCAAACACAAATTATGAAAGATCTGGAGGCTGGATTGACGCGCAAATTTCGAATTTCGAAAACAAATCACATAATTTACGTCTCTCGAGAGATTATTCGAGAAAAGGCGCCTTCGCTCATACCAGCAGACGACAATACGGCTCAACAAGTATACGAAAGATGGTTCGCTTCGCCGGAATGATCATTCGCATCTGATCTCACCGGAGGCGAACACGGCTGAGAACGAAAGCGAGCGAGAGTGCAGCAAATGCGATTTTCGAAAATCGCCGCGTCCACTCGCGCGACTTTCGAAAATCGAAATTTCTCTCTCGCGTGCTTGTCCATGGATACGATAGGTCCAGACTCTGTTCGTTGCAAGACCGAAACGTTTATATCGAAGAGCAATCGTGGGAGTTGGCTGATTTCGGCATTTTCGTGCGATTCTGACAGTTCCATTGTGTTCGTCCGATCTCGTCCCGTCCGCACGCGGTCACAAAGTCGTCAACTGAAGACGCATCACCTGGATTGCGCCAAAAATGTGACGTTTATTGTGACTTTGCGGTTGCTTGAAGCTCGAATGAATGAACTGGGGACCGGAGAAGGTTGGCGAACACGATGGAACCGACACAATTGCAAAAAAAGCCAATTCCCAATTTCTCTTCGATTTAAAAGTGTAGGTCTTGCAACGAACAGAGTCTGGAATGTTTATACAGTACTCCGAGACAGACAGAAAGACAAAAAATGACAGGAAATGAAAACTAGAGTTTTAACAACATAACAACAAGTGGGCTCACTAGGCCCAAAACTTTGATCCGAGCTTCTGTGGGAGGAACAACAAACGCTGATTGATATCGTGAAAGTCTTCGTCGTTAGACCCAGCGCTACTGGTCCCTTGGCGACGGACTTTGCGCGCATTCCAGTTGGCACGACCACGCTTCACCAAATCAGCAGCCGAGAAGAGCGGAGCTGGACGGGAAACTGGAGACGTTACGATTCCGTGCAGATAGCAGAGCGCGTTGGTCATGTTCTCCAGTTGTTGAACGGAAAACGGCGCTCCGGTCTCGTGCATGACGACGTATCGAGTCGGCCTGGAAGTTCCCTGCAACGTGGATTGATTGAAAACTCCCGCGAAATCATGAATTCACTTACAATGCGCCCGTTCTGCGCGACGAGGATGTACTCGGTGCGATTGGGACAAGTGATTCCGCTGGAAACGCACGTTCCCGCAACAACGTTTTGACTCCGCGGTCCCTGGAAGTTGTTGCGATTGACGGTGGGCATCAGGCGGACTCCGCACTGTTTTTGCGCGAAAATTACAGTCAACTGGGGCTTGTAGAACTCTTCTTTGTACTTAAAGCGCGCAGACTGGAACGCACTCTCGATTTGGGTGATTTCTTCACGTGCAATCTAAACGGAATGCGTGTGAACGTTGGAATCATGAGGACACCCTACCAAAGCCATTTCACTCTCACTGACGCCTCCGCGGAAGACAACAATGTCCCTGGGCAAACTATCGTTGTTCTGTTTCATGTACGCTTTAAGCGCGATCGTGACCGCATGATTCAGTATTGTCATGTGCTTGAATGTGGCTCGTTGGTACCAGTAGGTGCCGCGCATATCGGCTGCTGATCCAACGGTGAAACAGATCTAAAAGTCTCCCGCTTAATAGGAATCGAAGATTGTAGCACCTACACCAACAACGGTAGGATCCGACCCAAGCAATCCAGGACTCTGCATGTCAAGGCCGATGAACATGCGATTATGCGGTAGCAGGCGCTTCCTGAAATGAGCAACTCAGATGATCGATCAAATCGACCAGAAGAACAACTTACGCAAACGAGGTCGGTTGCTGGCGCAAAGCGAGGAAATCGTGATTGATTCCGCCCAACTTCAAATTCGTTTTCATAATGATGCTCTGCAAAGTCATCTCGTTATGCTCAAGCATAATCTTAATAACGGTCTTTGTGTTGACGCTCTGCGTAACGAATCGGAACATCGTTTCCGACTCCTTCAGCAAATCACGCTCGATGCTCCGCCGGTCGCCGCCAATGATGTAAAGAACGAATTTGATCTTGATGGAGCGGAAGAATCGCGACATATCCCAGATGTCCGCCATGTCGGCCCGTTGCAAGCGTGTGATAATTGGATCGCCAAAATCCATGCCGTTTGACCAGGCGCGAGGCTCTGTAGCGACTTACAAATTTCCTAAAAATCGAGAAAAACTGATTATTATGAAAGGTAGATACAGTCATGCCTAGTGGTTTCACAGTGGAGAGCGCCCTCGATGACAACTACAGCCCAAGAGCCGTCCCTCAAATTCGCCGGCTTGACGAACGCAGTTCCTCTGGCGTGCCACCGACGCAGGTTCGTCTCATCGTCTGTGGGAACACCCTGCTCGTTTCCGTACAAAACAACGGGAGCCGGGAGAACCCTAGCCGGAGCGGAGCGAAACGCATGCTCCAGGCTAATGCCAAACGCTTCATGTGATCGCTTCCGTAGTACAAGTCGCACTTTTTGACTTCCGCAACAGCGGCCTCCTTCAATTGCCACGGCAGCATTCGCGATTGAACGACCAGGTGGTCAACCTGAATCCGTCGATTGCCAATCCGACGCTTGCCGATGACACTTACCAGTTTTGCCGACTGCTTCTGGGTTGGAACGCGTTGACCAGGCGTCACCTTAAGCACTTCACACGGGTAGTAAGCCTCCTGCCTCTTTCCATTCAGCATCTGCTCCACAACAATACAAGGATACTCGCTGTTCGTCATGATCTTGTAGGTGTCTTCATAGTAGCGAGCGACAGTCATGCGGAACGTCCTTCCATCCTTGGTAATCGTAAAGGTTTGCTCTCCTACAGTCAGATCCGAGATTCCTTTGATGGTCAAATGCAGCGGTCTCTGCCGGTGAGTAGTGGCAACGTGAAGGCCTGCGCAAAACGAAGATAACCACGAGGATATGGACGTGACTTACCAGTCAGATGTTTCTCCAACTCCAAACGGAACTTTCCACTCGACAGTGAAACGTGAAACTCCGACCGCACGTCATCGAAATACTTTTTCACACACGCAGGCTGGAAAAACGCGGAACAGCGAGGCTCAATAAGCAGCAACGCTTCCTGCTCCTTTCCGCAATCGCCAACGATAGCCGTGCTCTTTGAATAACCCTTCTTGATGACCTTTGACAACTGAGAGGAAATTTGCGGCTCGTCGTCTTTGTTGTAGCGTTGGTTCTTGTAGATCAGCTGGTCAGCACTAAAAGCAGTTGAGCGGCAGAATCGAGCAGAAAACGCACCGTTTGTTCATTTCCAGGTTGGTGAGAATATCGACGAATTGCTGAACGTTGCGATAAC
>MQUG01004325.1:0-17663 GCA_007213375.1 Steinernema feltiae | reverse complement strand
TTCCCGCTTAATAGGAATCGAAGATTGTAGCACCTACACCAACAACGGTAGGATCCGAGCCAAGCAATCCAGGACTCTGCATGTCAAGGCCGATGAACATGCGATTATGCGGTAGCAGGCGCTTCCTGAAATGAGCAACTCAGATGATCGATCAATCGACCAGAAGAACAACTTACGCAAACGAGGTCGGTTGCTGGCGCAAAGCGAGGAAGTCGTGATTGATTCCGCCCAACTTCAAATTCGTTTTCATAATGATGCTCTGCAAAGTCATCTCGTTATGCTCAAGCATAATCTTAATAACGGTCTTTGTGTTGACGCTCTGCGTAACGAATCGGAACATCGTTTCCGACTCCTTCAGCAAATCACGCTCGATGCTCCGCCGGTCGCCGCCAATGATGTAAAGAACGAATTTGATCTTGATGGAGCGGAAGAATCGCGACATATCCCAGATGTCCGCCATGTCGGGCCCGTTGCCAGCGTGGTGATAATTGGATCGCCCGAAATCCATGCCGTTTGACCAGGCGGAGGCTCTGTAGCGACTTACAAATTTCCTAAAAATCGAGAAAAACTGATTATTATGAAGGTAGATACAGTCATGCCTAGTGGTTTCACAGTGGAGAGCGCCCTCGATGACAACTACAGCCCAAGAGCCGTCCCTCAAATTCGCCGGCTTGACGAACGCAGTTCCTCTGGCGTGCCACCGACGCAGGTTCGTCTCATCGTCTGTGGGAACACCCTGCTCGTTTCCGTACAAAACAACGGGAGCCGGGAGAACCCTAGCCGGAGCGGAGCGAAACGCATGCTCCAGGCTAATGCCAAACGCTTTCATGTGATCGCTTCCGTAGTACAAGTCGCACTTTTTGACTTCCGCAACAGCGGCCTCCTTCAATTGCCACGGCAGCATTCGCGATTGAACGACCAGGTGGTCAACCTGAATCCGTCGATTGCCAATCCGAACGCTTGCCGATGACACTTACCAGTTTTGCCGACTGCTTCTGGTTGGAACGCGTTGGCCAGGCGTCACCTTAAGCACTTCACACGGGTAGTAAGCCTCCTGCCTCTTTCCATTCAGCATCTGCTCCACAACAATACAAGGATACTCGCTGTTCGTCATGATCTTGTAGGTGTCTTCATAGTAGCGAGCGACAGTCATGCGGAACGTCCTTCCATCCTTGGTAATCGTAAAGGTTTGCTCTCCTACAGTCAGATCCGAGATTCCTTTGATGGTCAAATGCAGCGGTCTCTGCCGGTGAGTAGTGGCAACGTGAAGGCCTGCGCAAAACGAAGATAACCACGAGGATATGGACGTGACTTACCAGTCAGATGTTTCTCCAACTCCAAACGGAACTTTCCACTCGACAGTGAAACGTGAAACTCCGACCGCACGTCATCGAAATACTTTTTCACACACGCAGGCTGGAAAAACGCGGAACAGCGAGGCTCAATAAGCAGCAACGCTTCCTGCTCCTTTCCGCAATCGCCAACGATAGCCGTGCTCTTTGAATAACCCTTCTTGATGACCTTTGACAACTGAGAGGAAATTTGCGGCTCGTCGTCTTTGTTGTAGCGTTGGTTCTTGTAGATCAGCTGGTCAGCACTAAAAGCAGTTGAGCGGCAGAATCGAGCAGAAAACGCACCGTTTGTTCATTTCCAGGTTGGTGAGAATATCGACGAATTGCTGAACGTTACGATAACGCTGTTCCGAAGCTTCGCTATCCTCAGATGTCCACACATCAGGCGAGCTCAGGTCCATCGAAGCGGTGTGTGTGATCTTGATGATGACTTCGTTGAGATGCTGCAGCGCTTCGCCGTCCAAGCAGGATGTATCGACGAGAATTTCCTTCGTTCCTTCTTCGACAATCCTGTGCACCGAGAAGAGAACGTTCCCGCAGTCGTACACGTAGTCGTACTTGCTGCCTTTGAACACGTCAAAGCGACTTCCCAGCGCGTAACGGAAGATCTCCCAGAGCATGACACGACGGCTTTGGCGTTGGGCGCTAAAATTCAAAACAAATGAATCATTCAGCAATATTCGCGGCTCCAACTCACTCGGATTTTAGCGAACGGAGCAGATTAATCTCCTTTCTGCCCCGCGCAGGAGAGACGAAAATGCCGACGAGCTCGATTTCGTACTTGTGCACAGGTCGCCTCTGCGATCGGTCGACGTTGATCGTGAAACCATTGATGCAGATCGGAATCTCACGGATATTGCGCATTTCGCTGCCATCCGCGGACTTCTCCGGCAGGATGAGGCGTTCCGACATGATGATCGCCTGGAATTGAAAGGCGTACGTACGGAAGAAGCTCAGAAATTATATGCGACGCGGTGACACAAGTCGACACGCTGGAGGCGGCAAATTCACAACATTTGTAGGATTTCTCAGTATTGCGCTATTATAAAACCAGTTGCGCGCCTCCGTTCAATGGTCTCCACGCGATATGATTGCGGCGAACATGGACTACACGGTCATTCGCTGATCTCGATTAGCGACGCTGGTTGTTTTGCGGCTATTTCCGGCCGTTTTGAGCGATTCTGACGACATGAGCGTCCGTCACGGCCTCGAATTGGTCTCAACCGGACCTGGAAACACCGAATTGTGGGCGTTTCAAGCACAAAAATCGCGTTTTGCCGATGCGCGCCGCCTTGTCACCCGAGAATTCGTTGATTTTCATCACAAAACAACAGACGATCACACAGGACGCAGACCAGGCAGTGACTAGAATCCGCAAGTTACGAGCGTGTTGAGACCGGGTTGTTTGAATGATTTACAAGGCTCGTCCACAACAGCTTTCGTCGCGGCCTCGAAGTAGTTTGAAACGGCCATGGAAACGCAGAATTGTGGCAGGTTCACTCAAAAAACACAAAATTCTTTCTCGATGCGCGCGCTACCGACTTATAACGCTACCGACATCGTTCCTCGGTAATCCAATCATAATTCGGTGTTTTACTGGCTGTTGCACGGCAATTCAAGGTCGGGAGGAACGCTCATGCCGTCAGAATGGCCGGAAAACATATCCGATTGCTGTGCGCAGCAATGCACCTGATCGTTCTCTGTCGTCCTCACTCGCTCGCGCCGCACCTCTGCGCGGACGCGATCGCCTGCGGACGACGTTCCCGCTGATCGACGCGGAAATCAGCTTTGCGCAGAGGCGATAACGTGACCAATGAGGCTCAGCCGAGGTGCGTTTATTGCTGGTTGAAAACTTTCACCCAATTGCCCGCCGTGGTCTCTGAAACACGAGTGCCACAGGCAATTTTTGGAAACCCCACGGGGTCAAAATCAGTGCATTCACTCGCGATCGTCCCAGACCGAAAACCCCCAAAAAAAAAAACAAGACTTGACTTTAACTGCTTTATCAAAAACGCAAAAAGTGTTCTTCCGTTGCGGGGAATCGAACCCGGCCTTGTGGGTGAGAGCCACAAATCCTAACCACTAGACCACAACGGAGGTGTCTGTCTCAGTCGTCGTCGCGTACATAACACAGCCAACGTCTTCTTCAAACAACTTTTCACAGCAACATGTGTACGATATCCGGTGTGGACGCTTTTTGACCCCGTGGGGTTTCCAAAAATTGCCTGTGGCACTCGTGTTTCAGAGACCACGGCGGGCAATTGGGTGAAAGTTTTCAACCAGCAATAAACGCACCTCGGCTGAGCCTCATTGGTCACGTTATCGCCTCTGCGCAAAGCTGATTTCCGCGTCGATCAGCGGGACGTCGTCCGCGCGCGATTGACTGCGCGCAGAGGTGCGGTGCGAGCGAGTGAGGACGACAGAGAACGTTCTCCTGCAACGGAATAATCTAGCGATGCAACCAATACAACACAATGACGGGAATGGATCGTCTTACAGGCAACACGGGTGACTCAGTCAGTCAGTGATATAGCACGGCGACGACCCAGACAGACACCTCCGTTGTGGTCTAGTGGTTAGGATTTGTGGCTCTCACCCACAAGGCCGGGGTTCGATTCCCCGCAACGGAAGACTTTTTTTTTGAAATTGTTTCAAAAGTTGAATTTGGTCTTTTAAGCAATCGAATATTTGATTTTTGTGGTTTCGCTTCTTATCAGCGGAAATTTCCACGTATTGAGCGCAGAATTGATAAGAGCACGTCGCGTTCTACAAAGGAAGTAGGGTACATGGTACGATATGACTGCGTACGTGATGATTTTTGTGTTTTGAGTAGGAATTGTTTATCTTTGACCACGCACACTGATAACGACCACAATCAATCGACCATTGAACGTTGATGTCTAGTGCAAGTCGGGTTGTATACACAACGACGACCTAGGCAGACACCTCCGTTGTGGTCTAGTGGTTAGGATTTGTGGCTCTCACCCACAAGGCCGGGGTTCGATTCCCCGCAACGGAAGAACATTTTTTGGCCTTTTGCACAAAGTGTGCGTCAGCTTTAAAGCTTATAACTAATGACAAATCATATAGTTATAAGAAAATGTCTGTAGACTCAGAATGCTAGAAAACCAGAACAGATCAAATTCGGAAAAAATAAAAATAGTTCCAACCAGCCGGATTTGAACCAGCGACCTAAGGATATCCGTCCGCACTACAGTCCTCCGCTCTACCAACTGAGCTATGGTTGGCCATTCGTAGAAGCGCTTCAAAGTCACTATATCTCAACTTACGTTCAGTTTCGCCCTAACCAGATCAAATCCAAGTGTGTGAGCTGCAACCGCGGCTTCAACGCCATCGCGCACGGTTAACCGGTCTTCCCACGAAGACCCTGACAAGCAAGCAAGCACGATTGCATTCAAATTTATCGCTTAATCAAGCATGGATGGTTACAAAGAGGGTTCAACGAGTCAGAGCGCGAGCCTGGGCGCGCACACAGATATTGTCATCGGAGTCCTCGTCCTCGAGATGGATCTCGATCTGGTAGGGAGCGTTGTTCTTCAGCAGGCGGATGATGATGTTGAACTGGGTGAAGTCGATGTTGATCTCGATGGTCTGGCGACCCTTCGTCACAGGGCACTTGATCTCCTGAGCACAGGCATCACGACCGTCCCTAAAACAAGCCTTTAATCCACGCTACCGTACCCGCAACGCTTACAGCAAGCCAAATGTGGGGAATTCCAACCAGCCGCAGCCGAAGATCGTGTCCCAAGTCCAGAGTCTGATGCTCAAACTCACTCTACCGTAGACCTTTCCCTGATTGTCAATGTCGGCGAGGACTTTGAGCGGCTTTGTGAGCTTGACGGGGTAGACGGGCTCGCCTAGAAAGTGCAAAAATCAGCAAAATGAGGACCAAAATCGAGTCGAATACTGTTGTCGCCGACGAGAGTGATGTTGTGCAAGGTGATCGGGGAAGCCTCGCATTGCCACCAGTTCAAGGCGGCCTGCGTGTTGTTCGGAAACGCCTCGCAGGCGAAGGCGGCGGAGAGGAGAGCGGCGAAGACGATGTGGCGAAACATGTTCTGGTGGATTCATCCGCCCGGACGCGCCCTTTTATGCGCCGTGCGAACGTTCGTTTTGAAACAATTTGTGAGCGATTGGCGCTTTTTGTGACGAAAAGCCGAGTTGGCAGAGCGGCTGACGTAAACAGAACCCCGGGAGCAACCGTTCAAGGGTCAAAGTAACAGAACATTTGTTCTCGAGATGACTTTTGTGCTTGTGATAATGACAGATAGAGGTTGAGAGATAAGACGGAAAGCGCGGGAAGTCACATAGGAGTGGAGGCAACCGAAACTATACAGAGTTGAGTGATAGCGGAGACAACGCCTCCTTTGGCTCAGTGGCAGAGCGTCTGTCTAGTAAACAGAAGGTCGCTGGTTCGATTCCAGCATGAGGCACCAAATTTTTTTTTGTATTTTCAAAGGTTTTTGGACAAAATCACAGGCCCAAAACAACCCAGATACAAGTGTTCCCATCCAGAGAGCTCGATCCAACTCCGAAACCATGTTGACCGATTGAAATGCTGCAGTTCGCCTTCGTGAAGTAGTTGTAGTATCGGATAGCGCGCAGCATCGGCGTTTGGGTCAACTGGACCAGCTGAAGACCGAGACGCTCCATGCTGTAACAGTGATACAATACCCTTCCATCAAACCAAGAAGTTGTTCAAGACGATACTTTTTGGACATTATCATTCCATCAACAACAGCAGACGCAATTCTGTTTCTGTAATTCTTACAATATGCCAGTATTTCGCCTAGACTAGTCAAATCGAAGTATGTTTCTAGAATGCCACAAGAGCTATTACAAAGGGCAATCGTCGTGACGTAAAAATCAAAAGCTGCGAAGTTTCCAACTCTCAAATACGTTACATTCCAAATCACAGCACATGACTGCTTTCAAGCGGCTATAATTTGTGTTGAAGCATTCCCTTCAGCTGGTTTCTAAGAAGTCCCCAAGCAGTCATGAAAGACCAAAGGCACATCTAGATACTTAGTCCGTATTTGATCATTGGACATTGCGAAATTAGATTGAATCCATAAACTTTTATAGTAAAACAACAGTACGTAGTCATGAGAGCTATGAAGATAATGAACAGAATCTAAATAGTGTTACACTGTTGCTCGTAGTAGGATAGCTTGCCGGCTGTAGATGAAGCAGAATCAATCTGAAAAGAATCTATTAAATAAGGGACGTACTGTGAAGGTCGGAGATACCGTAACCGCTAAGCCGGGGAGAACGGCCCGCCCAGGCGAGCCGGAGGCTACTTAAGCGAGCAGCGCGAAGAAACCTGGCCTACTCGTTCGCGACTAGTAGAGCTCCTGTTCAAGTCCCAGTTCCACTCCGTGTTTTGGTCTGTAGATAACCTTTATCTCTGAATAAACCGAGAGTAAGCGATCGTCTCAGCCGTCTTTGTGCGAATCAGCCTAAGACCGATAACCTCCCCCACGTCTTAAGGGACAACGGGGCGTTATCCCCTTCACTGTACAAAGAAAACGATCAACATTAAAATTAACGCATTTGGTTTGGTTGAAACTTCTTGCTGGTAGAAAAGCTTCGCACAAGTAAAATTTTGCTCAGGAGCGCCTTCTGCACCGAGAACCCTTCGTATCGCCGACTTCACTTGTTCTATCGTCACTGTCGATTCCCGCGATACGAACGAAAGAAAAGGTTCACCGGTGAACATTTACCCACCATTGCCAGTAGCCATAAAGTGTTCGTACAACACTCATTTCGCCAAATCAGGTTCGTTCAGACTCTCCGCTACAGAAGACTGAGCTTAATTTTGAAGATTTTATACCAAAAACCAAAAAACCAACAGAAACCAAAAAAGCGTTATTATTGTGTTTTACATCAAAAATCGTAATTTGCGCCGAGAAAGAAAGTTTTAAACTGAAAAACACTTTAGGGTCTAATTTTGATTTAAATCTCTTTTATTAAATTTTGTTGTGTTTTCTTTGTCTTAAATTAAATTTAGTATACACAAGGTAGACAGATTATTTGACAGTATATTGATCGTAGAAGGGTGTATATCCCCAGAGTACAAAGTTCAGATATAAAGGCGAGCAGAGAAGAGGGAAACAGACACAAAGACATAAGCAGACAGCTTAAGAATAACAACGGTGGAAATCAGGAAATTATGAAGAATCGAGAAGACTTAAAAATAAATCTAATTTTTTTATAAAAAGTAATATTTAACACTCTGAAAAATTAAGCTAAAAAAAGATCAGATTCATCAGATTGTAATGACGGTTCTGACGATTCCAAAAATTAAAAAACATTCGTGAACTTTTATGAAAAGTCCAGTTGGTCAGAGGAAGAAACGAGTTGGAGAAAAACAAAAATGTAGAGATTGAGCATTTAGAAGGTTTTCATTGCAACTGCTTGGGAAGTCGCCATACCGGTAGCTATGCACCATTCAACTCCGTTCGTTGCTATTTGATGAACATATAACAGTTCAATTCATTCAAAAATGTTAACAATGATTTTTAAATAATTAAATTTAATAAATTTTAAATTTTAAAGAACGCAATCAAAGAGGAACGAAAAGAACGACATTGTAAGAGCCAAAAATATTCGATAAATCGGGTTATTTAGCTTTCGTCCGTATTGCTACGCCGCTTACCAAAAATCCTTGAAAAATTCCCCGAAAAGTTCCCCGCTAATTGTAAGCCTAATACTCACAGCGCAAATAAACGTTCGAAATCGTTCGACGAATATCGATGAGTTCATCTTCAAGTTTGGTTATTCAAAAACGCAATGTCCAAAAATGTTTAACTTTTTTTAACTTTTAAGAAAAACCCAGTTCGTAGGTAGAGAAAACCAAGTTAAGCCATCAAAATGTAGAAATTGAGTATTTAGACGGTTTTTATAACACCTGCTAGGGAAGCTATTAAGTCACCTTTGCAAAAGTGATAAAATCTCAACTTGAAATGTCTTTTTTGATAATTAAAAAATAGCTTGTGCTATTTAATAAGCGGAACGAACAGACCACATTGAAAACAGCCGTAGTGAATTAAAGTGAATTGATGAAGGGGGAGGCAAAATTAAAAAATCTTATTTTGATTTGAATAAAGTATAATAATGAATACTTGAAAAAATCGTCCGAGTTGTACTGCGAAGCCTATTACACGCAGTACAAATAAAAAAAGAAACGGTAATTAAAAAAAAAGATTTTAACCTGCCTGCACTTGTCTACGCATTTGGAATTACGAAAATCGCTTCCTCAAAAATGTAGAATTTGTATTCAGACCGTTTTAACGGAACTTGCTAGGAAGATCTACGAAATTAACTGTAAAAAATTTGAAACTGTGAAAGAAAAATTAAAAGTTTAAAAATTAAAAAAAATGAAAACAGAATCACGAAAATTGAAAAAACGAAAAAAAGAAAAACAAAACGAAAATTGAAAACATTCCATCATTTCAATTTTTTACCTTTTTATTTACCTTGGAGGGGCAGAAGCCAAATTCAAAATCAAAATTGATCTAAAAATTTTATTTAAAAAAATTCATAACAAATCTTTACATGACCAATATATTGTTTCCTCAAGCCATGCGCAGTGCATTACCAATAAACTTATTGAATTAAAGAAGGAACGTAGAAAATTTTTCGGTAAAAGTAATCATGGTCACAACCTGGTGTTCAAAGCCCAAAATGCTTAGAATAAATCGTGTACTTAAGTGTAAAACATAACATTTTAAATTATAAAATTAAAATGAAAAAAAATTAAATTCAACTCAATAACCTCGTTTGTGACGATCACAGCTTTCTTCAACAAAAATTCCGGTTGTTCATTGTTCTAGTTGCAATGACCGACTTCCTACGACGGACAACGTCATAAAAATAATATTTAACTCTTATGGTGCTGCCAGGAGAGGAATGAAAATTTGATTAAAATTCACATTGTTGATAAAACCGTTACGCAGAAAATTACAGGAAATTGTTTTAAAAAGTGCGTTGTTTTCCCGCAAAAGTGTGAGCTCTCTGTGCTCTATGTGAGAAATATAATAATTCGATTTCTTTATGTTGCTGTTACGACCTTGTTTTTGAAACTCTCATTCTAGGCTTCATTAATTAAATGCAAAAATTAAAATTAAACTAGTTTAAGCTCTTTCTGCGATGTTCTGTGATTCTGAGAGCTGAGAGAGGTCATTCCAAACAAATCTCTAAATATCTTTGAAAAAATAAGAAAATAAACCTCTTGGTTAATTAAATAAAACCAAATTCAACAACCTCTTTGAATTTTTTGAAAAATGAAATAAATTCATTTGCTACGAGCAGAACACGTCAGCTCAAAATTCATTTTGTTCTAGTTGCAATGACCAACTTCCTGGTCAATGTGCGGCCCGGAGAGAACAATTGACTAAAATTGACTCGGATGCTTTTTGCGTGCAAATGCTTAATTTAATTTTCAAAAATTAGATTTCGTTCACAAAGAGCGCCGCAACATCTTCACAGTGCATTATCGAACCGGCGAAGATAACGTAAAACTTTTATTAAATCAAAATATTTCTGACCGTCTGCTTCGATAAATAGTCTGCCAAACGTGATACTTACAAAAATATGTCAATTGTAAATTTACTACAATCATTTAAAAATGGAACAGAAATTTAGCTACAAAATCCGGTGGTCTTCGGTAATTTTGTCAAAAAATCCAAACTCTATTTCTTAGTTCACTGAAAAAAATCATCAGTAAAAGCGATTGGTTCACCGAGCGAAAGGGAAGTTTAAATTTATCAATATTAAGTTTAAAATAGGAAAGTTTTAATTTAATTTAAGTTAAATTTGAAAATAAAAAGAGTCAAAGTGCTTGATTGCAAAGTGCTTGAATCAAAAATAATTTACCCGTTATTTTGAACTACTTCTAGCTTCTCATACTCTTGTAATCTCGTAAATCTTGTAATCTTGTAAAATTTTGCTTGTAATGCGAAAAATTTAAAACGCGAAAAAAATAAAATTTCGCTTGTAATGCGATAGATGGCACTATCTTTGTTTGGAGATGTAAAGAATTAGTCTGCTAAAATGGTTCATGTTATTTTCAAAAATATGACAATTTGTAAATTTACTACAATAATTTAAAAGTGGAAATCTAAAATTGATGCGTTATCAAACAGAACCGAATGGCGAACATCGCGAAAAGTTTCAACACTTTGAATTAAGGTCAATTCTCGTAATAGAACGGGGAATAATCCAATCAAAACATGCTAAAGTTAAGGAGGAAACAGCGCCCCAAAAATTTGGATTTTAAAATGATTAAACGATTTTCTTATGTTAATATTTCCATTTAGATTTCCATTTAAATTGATTTGCACTGCTTTCTTGACAGGAGAGAAGGGGAAAATTTTTTTCATTTAAATTTAATGTTGATTTAATTTAAAAGCTGAAACTCCGCCTCCCCATAAATTCTATTTAAAAATGGTTAAACTATTTGCTTGCCAACTTGGATTGAGATCTGTACTATATAAATTGTTCTTCTTCTTTGATTTGTGATCAGTATGTTGCCACGAGCTGCCAAGTTAATAAAAATTGGTTGTATTGTTGCTTAATTTAATTTTAAAAAATTGAAAATGATTTCCTTTCGGTACGGGTCCATTTGATTGTTTTAATACAAATTCTCAGTTTAATTAAAAAAACGGTTATGATACCTTGAAAATTAATGAGAACATGTGCGTTCCTCGCAACCAAGACCGGTAATGATGTGCTATCATTCATCAAAAATATAAACAGAGTATAACACATTCGCTTCCGAAAATTAATTTTTGAACCCGAGTGTGTCAGATGCAAAAAATCAAAAATAAAATTTTTTAAATTTTATGTCGATTTTGTGAAAACGTGTAGAAATTTAATTTAAGTTAATTAACATATTTTGCGATTTCAATCAGAAGAAAAACAAGATGATTGGTTAATTCAAGTTCAGTGGGCAGTGAAAGCAGCAACATACCAAAAAATTGGATCAAACGAGTAAGTCAACTGATTTTAACAACAACTAAATTATTGAATTTTTGAATTGAATCTAGACTAAAACCATTAATGACGGCCCTCTACAAACTCAACTATTTCGATTCCAATTTGGAAAAAAAAACAACAACAAATGATTGATCTGGTTTAAATGGCTTAAATGTTAAAGCGAAATGCATAATGATAAAATGTCGTCGATCGGCCTAACAAAAATATTTTGAAATATTAAAAAAAAAATTAAAAATTTGTGAAAACATGACCAAAACATGTTAATAAAGATTGTTTTTTTTTTATCCCGAACATAAATACATAGTGTATTGGAATTATCGGTTTTAAACGATTTATTTACTGGATTTACTGAAAAAATAATAGTTGAATAAAATCTTAAAATGAAAAGAAAATTCTGCAGCGTCTGTTGGCGACGAAAAAGACACACATTCGCTGAATGCGCAGTATTGTGGAGTTGGCACCAAAAATAGTACTAAAAAACTGAGCATTAAAAAATATATTAGCGACTCGAGAATAAATGCGTTTTTATAACTTTAAACGATTTACTTAAGCCAATACCAATTGCAAAAAATTGATTTAATAAAATCTTAAAATGCGTTTTTTTAAATTATTACATCTCCAATACGTCAACGAAAGAGACAAACATTTGTGGCAATTAAAAAAAATCTCTTTTTCCAACGGCTTCGCTGTTCAATGTTTAGTGTTTGACAGTAAAAAAAAGCTGCTGCTGTGCTGCATCTGGTACAAAAAAAATCTGGTTTAAGTTTCATAAATGCTAAAATGAAATGCTTAACGATAATCGGCCTCACAAAAATACTTTCTTGAATATTTAAAACTAAATTTAAAAATTTGTCCCGCTGTTTAATGTGTGACAGTCGACAAAGACTGCTGCTGTGCTACGTGTTAAAACCGGCATAATTTTGTTAAGCAATTATTTGTTAAAACTGGCATAAAATCTAAAATTTTGCAACATTTATGTGCTGATTTACACATGCACGCAGGAACAAGATCGACGCAAAAAAGCGTTATAATTGTTTGATGTTTTTGTGATGTGATCAAATGTGATGTGATGTTTTACATCAAAAATCGTAATTTGCGCCAAGAAAGAAAGTTTTAAACTGGAAAATATTTAAAACGAACAAAATTTAGTGTTTAATTTGGATTTCGATCTGTTTTACTAAGTTTTGTTGTTTTTTTTGTCTTAAATCTAAATTTGTCTTAAAAGGAAATTGTCCCTTTTTTATCCACAAAAATGAATCTCATTTTTTAAAATAAAAAGTAATATTCAACGCTGAAGAGCTGTTTTAGGGGATGCGGGGGATGCAAAAAATCTTTTATTAATAATATAGTTGCAAAATTAAGCTAAAAAATGATCATCAGATTCATAAGATTGTAGTGACGGTTCCAACGATTTCAAAAAAAATGCAACAAAAGCCTACGAAAACCTACGAAAAAGTCCCTTCTTAAGGGTTGAAGATAAATGGCTCGAGAAGACGCAACATTAAATGTAGTACAAAAGGGAAATAGCTACTGGAAATGGAAGATTAAATTTAAAAAATGAGAGTAAAAATTAAAATTAATAATTAAAAAAAAACCGTTTCTGTTTTATGTCCACGTTAAAGACAACATGTGTTGCGCTTTTGAACGCGTAAGTATCGTTTCCTTACCAAAAATTTATAAAATAATAACAGTAATTTTTACCGAATTTTTTATTTACCGAAATTTATCCACAGATTTTATTAATATTTGTTTTTTTTAAATAGTAAATTCCGAGCGATCGGACGAAATTCCAAAATAAAATTTACAAAATTTCTGAGAATTGCAATAATTTGGATAAAATTAACGGACTTTGTGTGGCGCAGCAGACCTTAAACATAAAAAATTACACAAATGCGCTTGACGTAGCTGACTTTGCTTAATATCTTGCTGTTTTTCAATTTTTTTTTGGCAAGACTTCTCGGACATCTGCGAAAAAATAGCTGAAAATAGAAAAATAGCTGAAAAAATTCTCCCGATCGTCGAAGCTATGAATGTTTGGTGTTTGTTCAAAAATTCTGCATTTAAACCTATTTTTTTAAAATTCTTCTTGAGAAATCAAAAAGTTTTGTTTTCACAAAGAAAAAAAACAACGAAAAATTCTGTTAAAAAATCCTGGCTTACGGAACAAAAATTCAGCAGTTAAAAAAAAAGATACTGAATTGGTTATCATGTAAAATTTGCAATTTGCAATTCAAATAAAATGCTCAAACTTCAAGTTTCAAAAAAATTAAAATGTAAGATTTAATTTTTGCTTTATGATAGAGGAGGATCATCCTGATTCTAAAAATTTCCAAAAATTCTGATTGGTCACACGAGGAAATGAATAAAAATCACTGTTTGGCTGTGATCGGTTGTACGATGCTTGTAAAAGTAAAAAATTAATAAATTCAAGATTAAAAGTAAAAAAATAGTAAATTGTTTAATGTTATTTTCATGTAAATTTTTAAACTGTAAAATCATGTTCAAAAATTAATTGAAAATTTGAAATTGAAAAAGAAAAACAAAATAAAAAGCAGGAAAATTGTAGATGTGGAGAATTTTCATTCATCTTCGTTCAATTTCGTTTTCAATCAATACAATCAAAAATCATTGGAAATTTTTTTTAATGGAAGGAAGCGCACAGATTGGACTACACAATGAAAAGGACTTGAATTTGAAAAATGCTAAAATCTATTTTTCAAGTCAATTCAAGTTTCAAGTCAAGTCGACCACTTGTTATATATCTAACATTTCCTGACCGCTTCTGGTACGCATTTTTTTACTTTCTGTAGGTTTTCTTGTCTAAAGTTAATATTAAAATTATGAAGAAGTAAACCAGAGTGAACCAAGTAAAAGAACCAAAAATTAAACAAAATTTTCTTAATTCAGTGAGCTTAATTTTGAAGATTTGATAAAGATTTTAATTATATTTATGTGCTGATTTACACAGGCAGGGAAGTAGTAGAAGAACCAAAAAAGCGCTAAAATTGTTTGTTATGTTTTTTACATCAAAAATCGTAATTTGTAAAAAATTTAAAAAAAAATCGTTTTGAGGTCTAGAGACATACATGCAAAAATACATGATTATATATTAGTACGAAAAAGCCAATAGACTCAATAAAACTGAGCTAAAACAGAGAGTCAATGCTTGGGCTGGCGAAATCTGAACGCCGGGTGTAAATCTGTTCATTTGTTTTTGGATTTTATTTAAACTTTAAATTTAAATAAATACTACGTACCTGTTAAGTAAATTTAACAATATTTGCAGAAGGAGCAGTAGTGGTCACTTTTGAATCCGTATTGAATACTGAATGCCTTCAAAAATGTTAACAATGATTTTTAAATAATTAAATTTAATAAATTTTAAATTTTAAAGAACGCAATTAAACGAAAAGAAGGACGAAAAGAAGTTAAATTTGAAAAAAATTTGTAAATTAATAACAAACTACGATGATCAAAAAATAGACTCAGTAAAACAGAGATCTGTACGTTTGGAGTAGTTGCCAAAAATTAATTAACTTCAAATTAACTGTGTCATTTCTGAAAGAAGACTGTTATGGTCAGGAATGGTTATGCAAAATAATCTTTAACATTGAAGAGCTGTTATGGCGGGGGATGTGGGGGGATCCAAAAAATGTTTCTTCTGAAATCGTCTTTCCGGTCTTAGGCGAAGGACACATCATTGGATGCGTAGAGATGAATGAACTCTCGCAAAAATGAATCAAATCAGGGTTAAAATTACGTCACCAAAAATTCAACAAAGATTTTAAAATAATGTAATAAAATAAATTTAAAAAAATTAACGATTTGAACTTTCCTGAACTTTTATGAAAATCCAGTTGGTCGGAAATGGAGGAAACGAGTTGGACAAAATCAAAAATGTAAAAATTGAGTATTTAGAAGGTCTTCATTGCACCTTCTAGAACATTGGCATGCAAAAGTGACAAAATCTTAACTTGAAATGTCTTTTTTGATATTTAAAAAATAGCTTGCAACTCATTTTGTGCTATTTAGTAAGCAGAACGAGCGAACGAACGAAACAGTCATAGGGAATTGAAGAAGATTAAAAAATCTTCTTCTGATTTGATTAAAGTGATGTATTGTATTATAATTAATATTGTCGGATCGCGCGTGAATTTCCACGCGCAGAAAAGGCGGTAAACGCCATCTTCGTGGGTGGTCGAGCCCGTTTTCAACGGCGAATGCCAGACGGCACCCTGCTAAGTCAAATTTCTCGTTCCACATAGAATTAAATCGCTTTTTCTCTAGTAAACTTTGTTCGCGAGGTTCTAAACCATGTTTGTGCGGAGTTTCACGCAAATCGGAATAATTCCCAGGGAGGAGTTCTCATTTTAAGCCTAAAAAGCCGTTTTTCACACGTTTTTGTTCGGATTCTCGGCTTAGTTGTGTGTTTTCTGGTGTCTTCTGTCCTTCGCAAGCTGTTCTGAGCAATAAAAAGAGAAATCAGATGTCCACGGATGTCTTGCCTTCAATTCGGCTGGCACTTCTGACACTTCACTCTGCAACAGTCACTCTGCGCGTTTGGGACCATTTAGACGTCCAAGTGGATGGAATTCCCATCTGTTTACAACTGCAGTGCTCAGAAAAGACAGAAGACACCAGAAAACACACAACTAAGCCGAGAATCCGAACAAAAACGTGTGAAAAACGACTTTTTAGGCTTAAAATGAGAACTCCTCCCTTGGAATTTTCCGATATTTCCGAAAAAATTTCCGATTTGCGTGAAACTCCGCACAAACATGGTTTAGAACCTCGCGAACAAAGTTTACTAGAGAAAAAGCGATTTAATTCTATGTGGAACGAGAAATTTGACTTAGCAGGGCGCCGTCTGGCATTCGCCGTTGAAAATTGACGAGACAATCCACGATTGAGGCTCCTGTCGCGCTTTTCCCTGTGGAAATTCACGCGCGATCCGACAATAATATTCCTTGAAAAAATCGTCCGCGTTGCCTATTACGAAGCCTATTACGCACAGCAGAAATAAAAAAAAGAAACGGTAATTAAAAAAATATTTTAACCTGTCCGCAATATCTGCCAAAAATTAAAGATATAAAACGAAATAACTGCGCATGGCTAAACACAAAGTGCGTGCGTGATTTCTAGCAAACTATCTGCGACTGCGATCGGAAAACCGCATCGGATCAAAATCATACTGGAATAAGTTAATTTTAAATTGTCAGGCGAAATGCAATCAAAGAAGCACGAATAAAGCAATTGAAAGCGATTATCAACTGCAAAAAATCCTCAATTCTTGTAAAACCGACTCGACAAAAAACGCATAATTTTAGATTAAAAAACCATATGGCCACAATCAAAACAGCTGTAGTGAAGTGAACATCTCCTCTTAAACGGCAACAGAGCGGTTTGTTTGTCTGTCTGTCTGTACGCGTCTGCGTGAATCGAACACGGTAAAATACAAAAATTATTAAATCGTTGCTTTGCCTCCGACACTCTCTCACTCACATTCGCAAACATTCAGATCTGGAGTGGAGATTACATGTGGAAGACAAAAATGGAAGGCAAAAATGAAAAATGTATGAGTATTTAAATATTATTGTTCGTTACAGCCTAAGACTCAGATTCTAAAAAAATTTTCAGACGAACCATGAATGTTGTGTCCTCTGACGGAGGACCACGAACAGTAAGTATGAAACCTCAAATATGGGTAATTAAACCTGTATTTTCTATCACACATAACAATAACAACACACGATATCATATCACACGAGATCATAACTGACCTCACACAGAAAGTAAACGAATATACAATCGTGCCTAAAACAAACGTGCTTAGGTGAAAGCAATGCGACCGTACGCCAGGTCTTCGTTGTGGGACCCAAGACGCATACGGAACAATGAAATCGATCGCAAAAAATGTATTATCACTATTTGCACTATTATCTATTATCACTATCACCGTAGATACTAAGAACCTGTTTTATAAACAGCTGTGCATGACGAGAAAACGAACAAGAGTTAAAAATTGGTTGATTTTTAAGAAGAATTAATTTAAAGAATTTTGTAAAAAATTGTTTCATATTTTAAAGTGGAGGCAGTTTGCAAAAAATAATCTATATTCTCGTTTTGAACTAAATAAAATTTGTAAAAAAGAGTTTATTGATCCAATGGGGAATAGCTGGCAGGTAAGAAAAATGATTTGAGCTGAAGATAGCAGATCTTGAGCTTAGCACTTAACCAGGTAAACCGCTTTTCTTTCGGCAATTGTTTTCAAGTACAAATAAAAATTGGAAA
>MQUG01004324.1:0-13740 GCA_007213375.1 Steinernema feltiae | reverse complement strand
AGAACAATTTTAAGTTTATTTGTGGTCAAAATAGGGTCCTTTTTAATGTTTACTGTAAAAATTAAGTTGGAATTCGTAAAGGAAGTCAGGATTCTGACCAAAAATAGCCCAGAAAAGTGGTATAGAACAATTATTTTGGCCCAATTCTTTTTGCGTCGTTTTCAGCGCGAAGAATTGAACCGACGAACTGCCCTTCGTTTTCGCATATCACTTCGTTGTGGTGTGCTTTTGTCATACTTTAGCCAAGGTACATTCGCTGTTCGACTTTGCTGTTTCCGACGCACCGTTCACCAGCGACCGTCGCCGTTGCAATGCACAGACAACGCTTGTTGAGGTCGTCGGTTTAATTACCCATATTTGAGGTAAACATTGAAATCCGCGACCAAATGACCAAATGGAGTTTTCGATCGGAATGTTGCACACTCCGGATCGGAATGTTGTACACTGCAGTACGCGCTATGAACAGCACGCATTACTTTGACGCACAACTCTTTCAACGTTTTTTGTTGTTGTTAAATTACCAAATTGAGGTTGAAAGTTGTTGTCTGTCTAGACAACAGTAAATTTCGTATATGGATTGCGAAATGTCCACTCATCTTTGCGCAATTCGTCGATTTGGCGCTGAAAGACTAGCTTTACACACTCTTCTGTGCTTATTTTTACACAAACGGCAAAAATTCAGCAGCAAATCAGTTTCTCAACTCAGTTTTCATTATAAGCATCCCGAAAGGGACGCAGTTCCAAAATTTTAATCTCGCCACATTCATTTGAAAGAGCGGATTCAATGTTTACCTCAAACTTGGGTAATTAAACCGACGAGAACATTGTGCTGTGGCGCTAGACGTGCAAGCGACCATCCCAGCGCGCCGGTGCGACTCGTGGTTCTGGGTCGGTCGGCGCAATCTCCAATACACCGCAGCGCGACTACGCGAGCAAACGCAACACAAAAGACGTCTTTTGTAGCTAAAACAATCAATTTTTCAATCAACAAGCTAACAAAGTCGAAAATCAGAAAAAAGCAAAAGCTTACGACACCTAGGATTCCCAAGCCGTCTCCGATCCAAGTACTAGCTAGGCCCGACGCTGCTTGACTTGCGAGATCTGACGAGATCGCGTATGTTCAGCGTGGTATGATCGTAAGCGACAGCTGTGTTGCAGAAGTCGTATATATCAAGAATGCAAAATTGAAAATGTTGCTTTAGAACAATTTTAAGTTTATTTGTGGTCAAAATAGGGTCCTTTTTAATGTTTACTGTAAAAATTAAGTTGGAATTCGTGAAGGAAGTCAGGATTCTGACCAAAAATAGCCCAGAAAAGTGGTATAGAACAATTATTTTGGCCCAATTCTTTTTGCGTCGTTTTCAGCGCGAAGAATTGAACCGACGAACTGCCCTTCGTTTTCGCATATCACTTCGTTGTGGTGTGCTTTTGTCATACTTTAGCCAAGGTACATTCGCTGTTCGACTTTGCTGTTTCCGACGCACCGTTCACCAGCGACCGTCGCCGTTGCAATGCGTAGACAACGCTCGTTGAGGTCGTCGGTTTAATTACCCATATTTGAGGTAAACATTGAAATCCGCTCTTTCGAACGAATGTGGCGAGATGAAAATTTTGGAACTGCGTCCCTTCCGGGATGCTTATAATAAAACCAGAGTTGAAAAACTGATTTGCTGTCGACTGTTTGCCGTTTGTGTAAAATTTAGACTGATTAACTAACTGAAAAGTGTGTTTTCAGTTAAAGTTCCGCTGAACGATCGGAATGTTGCACACTCCGGTAGATGAAGAGAGCGTCTAAAGGATTGTTTGATTGCATTTTTGAGTTTTGCCCTCAGAAGAGGGTAAATTCCGAAATAACTAGTGACCAAATGGAGTTTTCGATCGGAATGTTGCACACTCCGGATCGGAATGTTGTACACTGCAGTACGCGCTATGAACAGCACGCATTACTTTGACGCACAACTCTTTCAACGTTTTTTGTTGTTGTTAAATTACCAAATTGAGGTTGAAAGTTGTTGTCTGTCTAGACAACAGTAAATTTCGTATATGGATTGCGAAATGTCCACTCATCTTTGCGCAATTCGTCGATTTGGCGCTGAAAGACTAGCTTTACACACTCTTCTGTGCTTATTTTTACACAAACGGCAAAAATTCAGCAGCAAATCAGTTTCTCAACTCAGTTTTCATTATAAGCATCCCGAAAGGGACGCAGTTCCAAAATTTTCATCTCGCCACATTCATTTGAAAGAGCGGATTCAATGTTTACCTCAAACTTGGGTAATTAAACCGACGAGAACATTGTGCTGTGGCGCTAGACGTGCAAGCGACCATCCCAGCGCGCCGGTGCGACTCGTGGTTCTGGGTCGGTCGGCGCAATCTCCAATACACCGCAGCGCGACTACGCGAGCAAACGCAACACAAAAGACGTCTTTTGTAGCTAAAACAATCAATTTTTCAATCAACAAGCTAACAAAGTCGAAAATCAGAAAAAAGCAAAGCTTACGACACCTAGGATTCCCAAGCCGTCTCCGATCCAAGTACTAGCTAGGCCCGACGCTGCTTGACTTGCGAGATCTGACGAGATCGCGTATGTTCAGCGTGGTATGATCGTAAGCGACAGCTGTGTTGCAGAAGTCGTATATATCAAGAATGCAAAATTGAAAATGTTGCTTTAGAACAATTTTAAGTTTATTTGTGGTCAAAATAGGGTCCTTTTTAATGTTTACTGTAAAAATTAAGTTGGAATTCGTGAAGGAAGTCAGGATTCTGACCAAAAATAGCCCAGAAAAGTGGTATAGAACAATTATTTTGGCCCAATTCTTTTTGCGTCGTTTTCAGCGCGAAGAATTGAACCGACGAACTGCCCTTCGTTTTCGCATATCACTTCGTTGTGGTGTGCTTTTGTCATACTTTAGCCAAGGTACATTCGCTGTTCGACTTTGCTGTTTCCGACGCACCGTTCACCAGCGACCGTCGCCGTTGCAATGCACAGACAACGCTCGTTGAGGTCGTCGGTTTAATTACCCATATTTGAGGTAAACATTGAAATCCGCTCTTTCGAACGAATGTGGCGAGATGAAAATTTTGGAACTGCGTCCCTTCCGGGATGCTTATAATAAAACCAGAGTTGAAAAACTGATTTGCTGTCGACTGTTTGCCGTTTGTGTAAAATTTAGACTGATTAACTAACTGAAAAGTGTGTTTTCAGTTAAAGTTCCGCTGAACGATCGGAATGTTGCACACTCCGGTAGATGAAGAGAGCGTCTAAAGGATTGTTTGATTGCATTTTTGAGTTTTGCCCTCAGAAGAGGGTAAATTCCGAAATAACTAGTGACCAAATGGAGTTTTCGATCGGAATGTTGCACACTCCGGATCGGAATGTTGTACACTGCAGTACGCGCTATGAACAGCACGCATTACTTTGACGCACAACTCTTTCAACGTTTTTTGTTGTTGTTAAATTACCAAATTGAGGTTGAAAGTTGTTGTCTGTCTAGACAACAGTAAATTTCGTATATGGATTGCGAAATGTCCACTCATCTTTGCGCAATTCGTCGATTTGGCGCTGAAAGACTAGCTTTACACACTCTTCTGTGCTTATTTTTACACAAACGGCAAAAATTCAGCAGCAAATCAGTTTCTCAACTCAGTTTTCATTATAAGCATCCCGAAAGGGACGCAGTTCCAAAATTTTCATCTCGCCACATTCATTTGAAAGAGCGGATTCAATGTTTACCTCAAACTTGGGTAATTAAACCGACGAGAACATTGTGCTGTGGCGCTAGACGTGCAAGCGACCATCCCAGCGCGCCGGTGCGACTCGTGGTTCTGGGTCGGTCGGCGCAATCTCCAATACACCGCAGCGCGACTACGCGAGCAAACGCAACACAAAAGACGTCTTTTGTAGCTAAAACAATCAATTTTTCAATCAACAAGCTAACAAAGTCGAAAATCAGAAAAAAGCAAAAGCTTACGACACCTAGGATTCCCAAGCCGTCTCCGATCCAAGTACTAGCTAGGCCCGACGCTGCTTGACTTGCGAGATCTGACGAGATCGCGTATGTTCAGCGTGGTATGATCGTAAGCGACAGCTGTGTTGCAGAAGTCGTATATATCAAGAATGCAAAATTGAAAATGTTGCTTTAGAACAATTTTAAGTTTATTTGTGGTCAAAATAGGGTCCTTTTTAATGTTTACTGTAAAAATTAAGTTGGAATTCGTGAAGGAAGTCAGGATTCTGACCAAAAATAGCCCAGAAAAGTGGTATAGAACAATTATTTTGGCCCAATTCTTTTTGCGTCGTTTTCAGCGCGAAGAATTGAACCGACGAACTGCCCTTCGTTTTCGCATATCACTTCGTTGTGGTGTGCTTTTGTCATACTTTAGCCAAGGTACATTCGCTGTTCGACTTTGCTGTTTCCGACGCACCGTTCACCAGCGACCGTCGCCGTTGCAATGCACAGACAACGCTTGTTGAGGTCGTCGGTTTAATTACCCATATTTGAGGTAAACATTGAAATCCGCTCTTTCGAACGAATGTGGCGAGATGAAAATTTTGGAACTGCGTCCCTTCCGGGATGCTTATAATAAAACCAGAGTTGAAAAACTGATTTGCTGTCGACTGTTTGCCGTTTGTGTAAAATTTAAACTGATTAACTAACTGAAAAGTGTGTTTTCAGTTAAAGTTCCGCTGAACGATCGGAATGTTGCACACTCCGGTAGATGAAGAGAGCGTCTAAAGGATTGTTTGATTGCATTTTTGAGTTTTGCCCTCAGAAGAGGGTAAATTCCGAAATAACTAGTGACCAAATGGAGTTTTCGATCGGAATGTTGCACACTCCGGTAGATGAAGAGAGCGTCTAAAGGATTGTTTGATTGCATTTTTGAGTTTTGCCCTCAGAAGAGGGTAAATTCCGAAATAACTAGTGACCAAATGGAGTTTTCGATCGGAATGTTGCACACTCCGGATCGGAATGTTGTACACTGCAGTACGCGCTATGAACAGCACGCATTACTTTGACGCACAACTCTTTCAACGTTTTTTGTTGTTGTTAAATTACCAAATTGAGGTTGAAAGTTGTTGTCTGTCTAGACAACAGTAAATTTCGTATATGGATTGCGAAATGTCCACTCATCTTTGCGCAATTCGTCGATTTGGCGCTGAAAGACTAGCTTTACACACTCTTCTGTGCTTATTTTTACACAAACGGCAAAAATTCAGCAGCAAATCAGTTTCTCAACTCAGTTTTCATTATAAGCATCCCGAAAGGGACGCAGTTCCAAAATTTTCATCTCGCCACATTCATTTGAAAGAGCGGATTCAATGTTTACCTCAAACTTGGGTAATTAAACCGACGAGAAGATTGTGCTGTGGCGCTAGACGTGCAAGCGACCATCCCAGCGCGCCGGTGCGACTCGTGGTTCTGGGTCGGTCGGCGCAATCTCCAATACACCGCAGCGCGACTACGCGAGCAAACGCAACACAAAAGACGTCTTTTGTAGCTAAAACAATCAATTTTTCAATCAACAAGCTAACAAAGTCGAAAATCAGAAAAAAGCAAAAGCTTACGACACCTAGGATTCCCAAGCCGTCTCCGATCCAAGTACTAGCTAGGCCCGACGCTGCTTGACTTGCGAGATCTGACGAGATCGCGTATGTTCAGCGTGGTATGATCGTAAGCGACAGCTGTGTTGCAGAAGTCGTATATATCAAGAATGCAAAATTGAAAATGTTGCTTTAGAACAATTTTAAGTTTATTTGTGGTCAAAATAGGGTCCTTTTTAATGTTTACTGTAAAAATTAAGTTGGAATTCGTAAAGGAAGTCAGGATTCTGACCAAAAATAGCCCAGAAAAGTGGTATAGAACAATTATTTTGGCCCAATTCTTTTTGCGTCGTTTTCAGCGCGAAGAATTGAACCGACGAACTGCCCTTCGTTTTCGCATATCACTTCGTTGTGGTGTGCTTTTGTCATACTTTAGCCAAGGTACATTCGCTGTTCGACTTTGCTGTTTCCGACGCACCGTTCACCAGCGACCGTCGCCGTTGCAATGCACAGACAACGCTTGTTGAGGTCGTCGGTTTAATTACCCATATTTGAGGTAAACATTGAAATCCGCTCTTTCGAACGAATGTGGCGAGATGAAAATTTTGGAACTGCGTCCCTTCCGGGATGCTTATAATAAAACCAGAGTTGAAAAACTGATTTGCTGTCGACTGTTTGCCGTTTGTGTAAAATTTAAACTGATTAACTAACTGAAAAGTGTGTTTTCAGTTAAAGTTCCGCTGAACGATCGGAATGTTGCACACTCCGGTAGATGAAGAGAGCGTCTAAAGGATTGTTTGATTGCATTTTTGAGTTTTGCCCTCAGAAGAGGGTAAATTCCGAAATAACTAGTGACCAAATGGAGTTTTCGATCGGAATGTTGCACACTCCGGTAGATGAAGAGAGCGTCTAAAGGATTGTTTGATTGCATTTTTGAGTTTTGCCCTCAGAAGAGGGTAAATTCCGAAATAACTAGTGACCAAATGGAGTTTTCGATCGGAATGTTGCACACTCCGGATCGGAATGTTGTACACTGCAGTACGCGCTATGAACAGCACGCATTACTTTGACGCACAACTCTTTCAACGTTTTTTGTTGTTGTTAAATTACCAAATTGAGGTTGAAAGTTGTTGTCTGTCTAGACAACAGTAAATTTCGTATATGGATTGCGAAATGTCCACTCATCTTTGCGCAATTCGTCGATTTGGCGCTGAAAGACTAGCTTTACACACTCTTCTGTGCTTATTTTTACACAAACGGCAAAAATTCAGCAGCAAATCAGTTTCTCAACTCAGTTTTCATTATAAGCATCCCGAAAGGGACGCAGTTCCAAAATTTTCATCTCGCCACATTCATTTGAAAGAGCGGATTCAATGTTTACCTCAAACTTGGGTAATTAAACCGACGAGAAGATTGTGCTGTGGCGCTAGACGTGCAAGCGACCATCCCAGCGCGCCGGTGCGACTCGTGGTTCTGGGTCGGTCGGCGCAATCTCCAATACACCGCAGCGCGACTACGCGAGCAAACGCAACACAAAAGACGTCTTTTGTAGCTAAAACAATCAATTTTTCAATCAACAAGCTAACAAAGTCGAAAATCAGAAAAAAGCAAAAGCTTACGACACCTAGGATTCCCAAGCCGTCTCCGATCCAAGTACTAGCTAGGCCCGACGCTGCTTGACTTGCGAGATCTGACGAGATCGCGTATGTTCAGCGTGGTATGATCGTAAGCGACAGCTGTGTTGCAGAAGTCGTATATATCAAGAATGCAAAATTGAAAATGTTGCTTTAGAACAATTTTAAGTTTATTTGTGGTCAAAATAGGGTCCTTTTTAATGTTTACTGTAAAAATTAAGTTGGAATTCGTGAAGGAAGTCAGGATTCTGACCAAAAATAGCCCAGAAAAGTGGTATAGAACAATTATTTTGGCCCAATTCTTTTTGCGTCGTTTTCAGCGCCAAAAACTGATCTAAAGTTCTAATCTTTGTTTTTGCGTATCGCACTAATCCGCTTTGCTTTTTGCCAAGATAAATTCGCTTTTCAACAAAATTGAAAATGTTGCTTTAGAACAATTTTAAGTTTATTTGTGGTCAAAATAGGGTCCTTTTTAATGTTTACTGTAAAAATTAAGTTGGAATTCGTGAAGGAAGTCAGGATTCTGACCAAAAATAGCCCAGAAAAGTGGTATAGAACAATTATTTTGGCCCAATTCTTTTTGCGTCGTTTTCAGCGCCAAAAACTGATCTAAAGTTCTAATCTTTGTTTTTGCGTATCGCACTAATCCGCTTTGCTTTTTGCCAAGATAAATTCGCTTTTCAACAAATTTGAAAATGTTGCTTTAGAACAATTTTAAGTTTATTTGTGGTCAAAATAGCGTCCTTTTTAATGTTTACTGTAAAAATTAAGTTGGAATTCGTGAAGGAAGTCAGGATTCTGACCAAAAATAGCCCAGAAAAGTGGTATAGAACAATTATTTTGGCCCAATTCTTTTTGCGTCGTTTTCAGCGCGAAGAATTGAACCGACGAACTGCCCTTCGTTTTCGCATATCACTTCGTTGTGGTGTGCTTTTGTCATACTTTAGCCAAGGTACATTCGCTGTTCGACTTTGCTGTTTCCGACGCACCGTTCACCAGCGACCGTCGCCGTTGCAATGCACAGACAACGCTCGTTGAGGTCGTCGGTTTAATTACCCATATTTGAGGTAAACATTGAAATCCGCTCTTTCGAACGAATGTGGCGAGATGAAAATTTTGGAACTGCGTCCCTTCCGGGATGCTTATAATAAAACCAGAGTTGAAAAACTGATTTGCTGTCGACTGTTTGCCGTTTGTGTAAAATTTAAACTGATTAACTAACTGAAAAGTGTGTTTTCAGTTAAAGTTCCGCTGAACGATCGGAATGTTGCACACTCCGGTAGATGAAGAGAGCGTCTAAAGGATTGTTTGATTGCATTTTTGAGTTTTGCCCTCAGAAGAGGGTAAATTCCGAAATAACTAGTGACCAAATGGAGTTTTCGATCGGAATGTTGCACACTCCGGATCGGAATGTTGTACACTGCAGTACGCGCTATGAACAGCACGCATTACTTTGACGCACAACTCTTTCAACGTTTTTTGTTGTTGTTAAATTACCAAATTGAGGTTGAAAGTTGTTGTCTGTCTAGACAACAGTAAATTTCGTATATGGATTGCGAAATGTCCACTCATCTTTGCGCAATTCGTCGATTTGGCGCTGAAAGACTAGCTTTACACACTCTTCTGTGCATCCGAAGGACGCAGTTCCAAAATTTTCATCTCGCCACATCATTTGAAAGAGCGGATTCAATGTTTACCTCAAACTTGGGTAATTAAACCGACGAGAACATTGTGCTGTGGCGCTAGACGTGCACGCGACCATCCCAGCGCGCCGGTGCGACTCGTGGTTCTGGGTCGGTCGGCGCAATCTCCAATACACCGCAGCGCGACTACGCGAGCAAACGCAACACAAAAGACGTCTTTTGTAGCTAAAACAATCAATTTTCAATCAACAAGCTAACAAAGTCGAAAATCAGAAAAAAGCAAAAGCTTACGACACCTAGGATTCCCAAGCCGTCTCCGATCCAAGTACTAGCTAGGCCCGACGCTGCTTGACTTGCGAGATCTGACGAGATCGCGTATGTTCAGCGTGGTATGATCGTAAGCGACAGCTGTGTTGCAGAAGTCGTATATATCAAGAATGCAAAATTGAAAATGTTGTCTTGGAACAATTTTAAGTTTATTTATGGTCAGAACAGCGTCCTTTTTAATGTTTACTGTAAAAATTAAGTTGGAATTCGTGAAGGAAGTCAGGATTCTGACCAAAAATAGCCCAGAAAAGTGGTACAGAACAATTATTTTGGCCCAATTCTTTTTGCGTCGTTTTCAGCGCCAAAAACTGATCTGAAGTTCTAATCTTTGTTTTTGCGTATCGCACTAATCCGCTTTGCTTTTTGCCAAGATAAATTCGCTTTTCAACAAAATTGAAAATGTTGCTTTAGAACAATTTTAAGTTTATTTGTGGTCAAAATAGCGTCCTTTTTAATGTTTACTGTAAAAATTAAGTTGGAATTCGTGAAGGAAGTCAGGATTCTGACCAAAAATAGCCCAGAAAAGTGGTATAGAACAATTATTTTGGCCCAATTCTTTTTGCGTCGTTTTCAGCGCCAAAAACTGATCTGATCTGAAGTTCTAATCTTTGTTTTTGCGTATCGCACTAATCCGCTTTGCTTTTTGCCAAGATAAATTCGCTTTTCAACAAAATTGAAAATGTTGCTTTAGAACAATTTTAAGTTTATTTGTGGTCAAAATAGCGTCCTTTTTAATGTTTACTGTAAAAATTAAGTTGGAATTCGTGAAGGAAGTCAGGATTCTGACCAAAAATAGCCCAGAAAAGTGGTACAGAACAATTATTTTGGCCCAATTCTTTTTGCGTCGTTTTCAGCGCCAAAAACTGATCTGAAGTTCTAATCTTTGTTTTTGCGTATCGCACTAATCCGCTTTGCTTTTAGCCAAGATAAATTCGCTTTTCAACAAAATTGAAAATGTTGCTTTAGAACAATTTTAAGTTTATTTGTGGTCAAAATAGCGTCCTTTTTAATGTTTACTGTAAAAATTAAGTTGGAATTCGTGAAGGAAGTCAGGATTCTGACCAAAAATAGCCCAGAAAAGTGGTACAGAACAATTATTTTGGCCCAATTCTTTTTGCGTCGTTTTCAGCGCGAAGAATTGAACACACGAACTGCCCTTCGTTTTCGCATATCGCATCATTGTGCTCTGCTTTTGGCCCAATTAAGCCAAGGTACATTCGCTGTTCAACGTTGCTGTTTCCGACGCACCGTTCAGCACCGACCATCGCGTCTGCAATGCATAGACAACGCTCGTTGACATCGTCGGTTTAATTACCCATATTTGAGGTAAACATTGAAATCCGCTCTTTCAAACGAATGTGGCGAGATGAAAATTTTGGAACTGCGTCCCTTCCGGGATGCTTATAATAAAACCAGAGTTGAAAAACTGATTTGCTGTCGACTGTTTGCCGTTTGTGTAAAATTTAGACTGATTAACTAACTGAAAAGTGTGTTTTCAGTTAAAGTTCCGCTGAACGATCGGAATGTTGCACACTCCGGTAGATGAAGAGAGCGTCTAAAGGATTGTTTGATTGCATTTTTGAGTTTTGCCCTCAGAAGAGGGTAAATTCCGAAATAACTAGTGACCAAAGGGAGTCTTCGATCGGAATGTTGCACACTCCGGATCGGAATGTTGTACACTGCAGTATGCGCTATGAACAGCACGCATTACTTTGACGCACAACTCTTTCAACGTTTTTTGTTGTTGTTAAATTACCAAATTGAGGTTGAAAGTTGTTGTCTGTCTAGACAACAGTAAATTTCGTATATAGATTGCGAAATGTCCACTCATCTTTGCGCAATTCGTCGATTTGGCGCTGAAAGACTAGCTTTACACACTCTTCTGTGCTTATTTTCACACAAACGGCAAAAATTCAGCAGCAAATCAGTTTCTCAACTCAGTTTTCATTATAAGCATCCCGAAAGGGACGCAGTTCCAAAATTTTCATCTCGCCACATTCATTTGAAAGAGCGGATTCAATGTTTACCTCAAACTTGGGTAATTAAACCGACGAGAACATTGTGCTGTGGCGCTAGACGTGCACGCGACCATCCCAGCGCGCCGGTGCGACTCGTGGTTCTGGGTCGGTCGGCGCAATCTCCAATACACCGCAGCGCGACTACGCGAGCAAACGCAACACAAAAGACGTCTTTTGTAGCTAAAACAATCAATTTTGCAATCAACAAGCTAACAAACGATAACAAAGTCGAAAATCAGAAAAAGCAAAAGCTTACGACACCTAGGATTCCCAAGCCGTCTCCGATCCAAGTACTAGCTAGGCCCGACGCTGCTTGACTTGCGAGATCTGACGAGATCGCGTATGTTCAGCGTGGTATGATCGTAAGCGACAGCTGTGTTGCAGAAGTCGTATATATCAAGAATGTCAAATTGAAAATGTTGCTTGGAACAATTTTAAGTTTATTTCTGGTCAAAATAGCGTCCTTTTTAATGTTTACTGTAAAAATTAAGTTCGAATTCGATGAAGGAAGCAGGATTCTGACCAAAAATAGCCCAGAAAAGTGGTACAGAACAATTATTTTGGCCCAATTCTTTTTGCGTCGTTTTCAGCGCCAAAAACTGATCTGAAGTTCTAATCTTTGTTTTTGCGTATCGCACTAATCCGCTTTGCTTTTTGCCAAGATAAATTCGCTTTTCAACAAAATTGAAAATGTTGCTTTAGAACAATTTTAAGTTTATTTGTGGTCAAAATAGCGTCCTTTTTAATGTTTACTGTAAAAATTAAGTTGGAATTCGTGAAGGAAGTCAGGATTCTGACCAAAAATAGCCCAGAAAAGTGGTACAGAACAATTATTTTGGCCCAATTCTTTTTGCGTCGTTTTCAGCGCCAAAAACTGATCTGAAGTTCTAATCTTTGTTTTTGCGTATCGCACTAATCCGCTTTGCTTTTTGCCAAGATAAATTCGCTTTTCAACAAAATTGAAAATGTTGCTTTAGAACAATTTTAAGTTTATTTGTGGTCAAAATAGCGTCCTTTTTAATGTTTACTGTAAAAATTAAGTTGGAATTCGTGAAGGAAGTCAGGATTCTGACCAAAAATAGCCCAGAAAAGTGGTACAGAACAATTATTTTGGCCCAATTCTTTTTGCGTCGTTTTCAGCGCCAAAAACTGATCTGAAGTTCTAATCTTTGTTTTTGCGTATCGCACTAATCCGCTTTGCTTTTTGCCAAGATAAATTCGCTTTTCAACAAAATTGAAAATGTTGCTTTAGAACAATTTTAAGTTTATTTGTGGTCAAAATAGCGTCCTTTTTAATGTTTACTGTAAAAATTAAGTTGGAATTCGTGAAGGAAGTCAGGATTCTGACCAAAAATAGCCCAGAAAAGTGGTATAGAACAATTATTTTGGCCCAATTCTTTTTGCGTCGTTTTCAGCGCCAAAAACTGATCTGAAGTTCTAATCTTTGTTTTTGCGTATCGCACTAATCCGCTTTGCTTTTTGCCAAGATAAATTCGCTTTTCAACAAAATTGAAAATGTTGCTTTAGAACAATTTTAAGTTTATTTGTGGTCAAAATAGCGTCCTTTTTAATGTTTACTGTAAAAATTAAGTTGGAATTCGTGAAGGAAGTCAGGATTCTGACCAAAAATAGCCCAGAAAAGTGGTACAGAACAATTATTTTGGCCCAATTCTTTTTGCGTCGTTTTCAGCGCCAAAAACTGATCTGAAGTTCTAATCTTTGTTTTTGCGTATCGCACTAATCCGCTTTGCTTTTTGCCAAGATAAATTCGCTTTTCAACAAAATTGAAAATGTTGCTTTAGAACAATTTTAAGTTTATTTGTGGTCAAAATAGCGTCCTTTTTAATGTTTACTGTAAAAATTAAGTTGGAATTCGTGAAGGAAGTCAGGATTCTGACCAAAAATAGCCCAGAAAAGTGGTACAGAACAATTATTTTGGCCCAATTCTTTTTGCGTCGTTTTCAGCGCCAAAAACTGATCTGAAGTTCTAATCTTTGTTTTTGCGTATCGCACTAATCCGCTTTGCTTTTTGCCAAGATAAATTCGCTTTTCAACAAAATTGAAAATGTTGCTTTAGAACAATTTTAAGTTTATTTGTGGTCAAAATAGCGTCCTTTTTAATGTTTACTGTAAAAATTAAGTTGGAATTCGTGAAGGAAGTCAGGATTCTGACCAAAAATAGCCCAGAAAAGTGGTACAGAACAATTATTTTGGCCCAATTCTTTTTGCGTCGTTTTCAGCGCGAAGAATTGAACAGACGAAGTGAGCGTCGTTTTCGCATATCACTTCGTTGTGCTCTGCTTTTGGCCCAATTAAGCCAAGGTACATTCGCTGTTCAACGTTGCTGTTTCCGACGCACCGTTCAGCACCGACCATCGCGTCTGCAACGCATAGACAACGCTTGTTGAGGTCGTCGGTTTAATTACCCATATTTGAGGTAAACATTGAAATCCGCTCTTTCAAACGAATGTGGCGAGATGAAAATTTTGGAACTGCGTCCCTTCCGGGATGCTTATAATAAACACAGAGTTAATAACCTGATTTGCTGTCGACTGTTTGCCGTTTGTGAGAAATTT
>MQUG01004321.1:0-16396 GCA_007213375.1 Steinernema feltiae | reverse complement strand
AAGGCTATTGGGGAGCAGATCGACATCCAAGAATGTCCACCTGCTTGGCGCCGAACGGTATACGGAACAGCAAGAGAACTTCCGGCCTGTCGTCATCCAGCTAACGGACGGTTAGGAGTCTTGTCGTTTAAATTAGAGCCTTTGAAGCCGGTTCTTTCAGACAATTACTGCGGCGGAACGATGCTCGACCAGAAGCACATTCTCACGGCCGCTCACTGCTTCTTCAAACACGCCACGGTCTGCACGCGACTTTTTAAGTACGTTTTTCGTCACATCCAGCAGTGTATTGTCCGTATAGAGCTCGAAGCTAGGCGGAGCGAGGCCCGCCATAGCGCCAAAGATCAATTTTTATGAGAATTTGAAGCTATTTTCTTCTTTTAGCACAACACGATGGCGCTACGCAGTCCACGACAAGCAGAAAATCGCAATTTACGAAGGAGGAAATTGCATCGGCTGCACGGAACCCGGCTACAAACAGTCGGTCAAGCATGAGAACATCGTCAAGGACGTCGTCATCCCTCGGCGCTACGTCCAATCGCGTTGTCATCGCAGTGACATCGCCATTGTTCGGCTCACGCGCCCACTCAGAGATGAACCAATTACAGTTTATATCGCATGGGCCAAGCAACAAGTGCAAAAGTTGTCAGTGGCCGGATTTGGATTTGACCGTAAGTCGTTAGTCTGAACTTTGCTTCAAATTCAACATTCGTTGTTCAGCCGACCACCCCTGACCGATCCGTTCGCTACCTGAACAAACTGGAGGTGAGCGTGACAAACTGCTCGTCAACGTCGGCCAAGGAGCTTCTCTGCATCGAGGAGAAAGAGGCGAACGCGTGCCAAGGCGACAGCGGGAGTGGGCTGGTTGATGTGAGGGATTCAGGCTACGTGAAGGTGTACGGTGTTGTCGCTCACGGCACCGATTGCAAGCTGCTTCATGCTGCAAAAACGCAGAAAAGAGGTGAGAAGCGATTGAGGATACGCCTGTGATTCTCTGCTTGCAGCGGGCATCGAGCAGAAGCAAACATTCAAGGGTGGCTACTTACGAGCACCGCCCACTTCGCACCGTTCATCTGCAAAGCGATGAACGACAACCTGATTAGCAGTCCACACTGCGCAAAATTTGCTACAAGCGAACATTCTCGTGATCTGATTCCGGCGGAGGTGCTGATCCTTGCAAACAATATCCTTGCAATTCAGTAAATTCAATGATTTTGCTTGAATGAATAGAGTTTTTATGAGGCCGTTTCTTGTTTCTGGTGGCATGAGTGCTTTTCGCCCTTGATGTAAATTTTCATTCCAAATTCTAAATTTTCACATCTGCGCAAGTTCCGGGGGAACAGACATTGAGTGAACCAAATGGGAAAAGGTCAAAGTGCGTCTGGACGCGGAAGCGCCTTAACACCTCCTTCCTAAAACAACCTCGCGTTGTTCGAAATTGCTGTCGTACGTGAGGGTCATCGGCGCGCGGCTTTGACGAGTGGATCGGCGGAGAGGAGCGGGGATTGAACTTGGAGCGGCGCTTCGAGCGGACGTTCCAGAAATGCTTCGACGTCCTTGACGTTCTTTGGCTGCGGGAGGTTGCAAATGGCTTCGGCACGCTTCCAATCGATTCTTGTTGATGACGTAACCGAGTAGGAGACAGATTCCTTGTAGATTTCACATTAGTCACAACGGCAGCGGAACCCGTGCCCTTCCAAGCGGGACAAAAGTGTGCGAAGGTTGAAGGCGTGCTCAGCGCCTCATCCTTGCCGGTGACGATGATGCCGTCCAATCGACACGATGAGTTTCGTTGGCAATTTTATCGTTTCCTTTGCGATGAATTCTTCGTTTAATTGATGCTTTTAGATGATTCCGCCGTGCGGTAAAACGTCTAGAAACGTAGAGGATCTCTGTTAGTCAGTGAACCTCTGCGAACTGCTACGAATTAATCTGAAACGATTAACGATTAGCCACGAGTACCACACATTTCAGGCTCGCCTTGTTTTGAAGGAGGTCCTCGTGGAGTTGGGCTAAAGTTGAAGCATGAACCAAGCATGATGAAGCATTATTCAACTTGGTAGTTTCGCTGAATTTTGCAGAATTAATGCAACTCTTCGATGCAATGCGTTTGAGAAGTGAGAAGACGATACAAACGACGTTCGAAATGTGAAAACCAACCGATTTGAGGAAGAGGAGCTCAGCGGAGAGTCGACGTCGATGGCGATTGAACTGAGCGCCGCCTGTTCTCCAAAGGGCGGCCGTTTTCCCAATAAAATCGATTTCAATCAAGATGACGACGCGCCTCTTCGCTCGTTGTTTGCAGTCGGTCTTCAGATGTTCTGTCCATAACAGCGTCAGAGTCAACAAAAGTTTTGCTTACGAGGGCTTAGGCATACATTGAATGACAAAAACCTGGTCCGAATGACAAGAAAATGGAGTGTTTTGTGAAAAAAATTAGACAAAGAAAATTGGCAATTGTTGAATTTGAAATTATAATCATTGTCTCTCTTTTAAATTATAAAATAGTGAATGATCATTTTTGCCAACTAGAGTGATGATTTTTGGAAACGTTTTGCTTGACTTCCTTCCAAAATTCCTTGAATTTTTTCAAGATATAAAGATTTAAAGATTACCAAGATTTCAATTATTTCACATATTTGGTGTTTTCGGTAACGACCAAAGCATAATCAATAAGGCACGTCAAATCGTGCTTTTTTTCAACGAAAAATGTGTCATATTTTCCGCCCCTCAATCATTTGTGATGTTTTTTCAAAATTTTTTTGAGTCGTTTTGTTTGCGACCTCATTGCAAGATTCATTAACTGATTCTGTGATCAATTTCAACTTGACATCTTTATTCCAATTTGTTGCGTTTGGTACTATTCTTCTTCTGGCAATTGTTGGCGTTTTACCGTTGAATGTAAGTTTTTAATGTTGTGGATTTTGAAGCCATTAAGTAGGTAATTACGTGTCATGGACCTCTTGATCTTTTTTTTCTATTTATTCCGGCAGGTTCCACATATACAAGAAAAACAATAAAGGTCCAGAATGCGTTGTGCTATGTTCATGCTGTACGTTACGGTTTTATTCAAACAAACACGGTTTTTTGCATCATCGCGTAATGAAATTTTTGGTAATGCGCTTATTGTCACTTCATTCCAGCCTTTAGTCCAACTCACGTTTGTTTCTTTCGTAAATATTTCGTAAATATAAAGATTTTTTGGGCTTCCATGGTGTATTACCATAGCTGAAACGATTGTGCAATCTTCAACTCTATAAACGTCATTTTTTTCCATCTCTCCGATACGTTCAGAGAATGAGGATTATGAATTGGCTTAGCTATTAGCCTTCTTTGTGTTATTTTTTGATACAAATTGGCCCTTCCACTTTTGGATATGCTCGTACAGCTGAACGTTCTGAAGTTATTAAATGTAAAGGCTCTCTTAAGTGATTACACGCTCCATAAACTTATTACTCTTTTTTATTTATTAGTCACACTCAAAAGTAGACGCAAAAGACCCAAACGAAACACAAATAATTTCTAATTTTTGCACAAATCATCGACAGCTTGGCGAGGACAAAGACACATTTTTTTGCAGACGATGTCTTAGTGCTGGAAACAATGCCTTTAAGCTTCGTTCTTTGCTAACCATCCTGTAACAGCCTTAGACTGTTTAGCAGTAATAAAATGTAAACGCTCCCTTGTGTAGACACTTTAGTCTTACAAATGGCTACTTTTACTTCAAGAGAGGTTACAGAAATACTTTTCAATCTAATCGTCTTCTTCAAATCTAGAAATTTTTGGAACTTCAGATTATCTCTCCGCGACAAACAAGAACGATCTTGACGGTGGAAACGCTCTTTTGCTCAAATTCAGCAATCATTTTTGCCTTTCGACTACTCGTGTTTTACATGACATTTTTCTTTTTTTGAGGGTGGACAACACCTACTCAATTTTTTAAAGCTAGGTTTGCACCAATTTCCACTGAGAATAGTTAAACAGCATCAAATGAAAGATTTTTTGTAGATCAATGGCTGTTTTTTTATTGATTAGGTGTTTTTTACATCTATTTTTATTCAAAAATAAAGGCATTTTAGTTGTCGATTATTTAAACATGGCGTAATGGAAACAATGATTCTGGTGTTTTTTGGGGCAATTCTCTTTGTCTTGGTCTCTAAATACAATTGACCTAAACCTTTCACTTGAACTGTCAACTGCTGACTCATTGTTATGAAATTAAAGCTTGAGAATATGAAAATTCTGGGAAGAGTTAAAACAGAAATATATTTTTGGTGACCAATCTGGTGTCAATATATTCTATTTATTTAATTGAACCAACGTTTACTAACTGTAAACAATACAAACAAACAAAACAATTTTTGCTTGCAGGTCCTCAATGTCACAACGTTACGCTTACCTAAAGCGGTGCACTGCTTTCTTTCCCACTTTAACTTTAATTTTGGCACAAATTTATTAAATTTAATTTTCATAATATTTAATATTTTTTAAAATGAATTTTTATTTTTATTTTTGGGGAACCAAATGCCTACCTTATTAATTTAAGCTGTTCATGTAAAAAGATAGTATTTGCGCAAGTGAAAGCGTTGCTATGATTTCTATGAGATTCTAGGCAGAAGTTTTTTCAAAATCAAATCGGCCAAAGCTGAGCGGCACGGAAATCCAACGCAAATATTTGTAGCCTTGCTTTGAGTCGAAGTAGAACATTTTTTGCATTGTTAGCATTCACCACATTCGAAGTTAAGTTTTCCATTTCAACTTTGAACTGGAGTGACTACAAGCTGCTTTATAATTAAACAAAAATACATTTTGCAGAAGAGTGTTGCTCTAGCGATGTAGCGACACTGTTATAATTTAATTTTAGCAATTTTGCGACCTTAACCAAACCGGTTTCAATCATCTCATTTTAAATTGTTTTCGTTATCACGCTGAGAGTTTGTGTTTAGATTTAAGACTTTTGATTTTACTCCTGCTCTTCATTTTTTTAAAGCTTCTGCTATCTTGAAATTACAGGAACAAACATAAGGACAATCCAATCCGAGTCAAAGTAAAAATTATTATTAACTATAAAATTATTATAACTTGGTTATGTTTAGTGTAACATGTTTAACATGTTAATGTTTAATGTTATTTTTTTGTGACAAGTTGAAAACCGCGAAAAACCAAATTTTTCAGTTCCTGCATGCAATGCCAGAGGGGTTAGTTATTCAAACAGTCAATCGCACTGTACGGTTAAAGTCCATTGTTGAATACTTTTTTGTGCATTTAGGCTGCTTGCCCATCTCTCTCTGTGTCGACCCGTCACGTCAGGCACCACCGCCACTCTTACTTTTGTATTTAGTTAGCTTATTCTCACAGTTAACAGTTATCGTCAATTTTGCATGCCCATTTGTAAGGTGTATAAATCACAGAGTAACATCCAAAACACGGTTATGGCATTAAAGTCAACAAATGAATTGTCACTTGGTGGATTGTTCGCAGAATCCAATTCACCTCTGATCAAGTCGATTTTAAGGGAATGAATGCAATCGTGCAAAGTAAATGCACCACTAATAAACGCATTTGTGACCATAATTAAAGACCGATTGATCTCGCTTGGTGCTTTTTGTAGTTTGTACTGATAAATAATTTTTGATTTAGTAGATTCGACGCAATCGAATCTTCAATTTCCAATTTGAAATTTACATTTTTTTGTACTTTTGTACTTTCCACTAACTTTGTACTGTACGCTTAAAGTCCATTATTGAATACGTTTTTGTGCATTTAGGCTGCTTGCCCATCTCTCTCTGTGTCGACCTCTCGCGATGTCACTTGATGGATTGTTGAATTGTTCGCAGAAGCCAAATCATCTCTGATCAAGTAGTTTTCAGTTTTCATAAAATTTATGCCTTGCCACCGTTTCAAATAGATAACCACCAGAAAATTGCAGTTGAACCGAAAACCGACATCTCTGGCCTCAAGTGTGCCGTTAACCCGATGATCGTAAACTTGCACTAGGTGTATTAGGTCCGTCTTTTAATGATTTGGTCATAATTTAAAAATTGATTTGAATGAAATCGTATTTCGAATTCAAAATCAAATTTTTGACCGATTCCAACGTCACAATTTGATCATCGAACAAGATCATTGCACTAACATATGCAAATCAACAAAACATTTTTGGGCCGCAAACCGTTCTTTGGTTCAATAAAAGCAAATTTTAAAAATTTTCATTTGTTTTCTGTGATTCTAAATTGCAATGTTTTTTGATTTTTCTTCTGCCCACGAAAATCACATTGTTTGAGGCCAATTTTTGAATATGTGACAAGAAGGTTGACGCCATGTTGTTGTATTTTCAAAACAAGTCCAATATTTGGAATATCCGACTCTCATATTAGCCAAATCCTTAGATATGGTTTACCAGTTGTTAACTACTCTGTAGTTTTGTTTGTAGAAATTTTTGATTCTGAATCCAGTCCTGGCACTGGCATTACACAAGCAAACAATACCACGGTTGGTTCTAATTATTTTTGCGACGAACAATCTTCTTCAGTCACAGAACGTTTGGGTTTTTTTACGTCAATTTCCATAATAAGGGCTCCAGTCGCTTCTGGTAAACCGGGCATGGGCAAGAAGTATTGACATGGACGCATTTTCAATCCATTTTTGCACATGCAACTTGGCTACCGATTGTTTCATGTAGTTCTGCTTTTATTTTACAACTTTTGGTTATGCTTCCAGATTAGAAAGCAAAAGTGTGAATTCTTCGCTGGCTCTGGATGCTTTATAATATTTGACTTTCGCTCTATAAGACTTATAAGCAATGAACCCTCATATGATTTCGGGCCCGGTGTAATTTTTTGTTGTGGATTTGAGCAGATTTATATTTTATCAAGACAACTGCCTAGATATCACATTTTTTGACGTATCGGGTCTCCATTAATGGGCTTTATCTAGATTGGGAATCGTAAAATAGGTTCTATTTTTGGACGTTCCACATTCGAAAATTTGAAAAGATACTTTATTTAAGAAGTTAGCTCGTTAACTTAGTTCTCAACACCAGAAAAATCCATTTTTGGGAGCATAGCAGTAGCGCTGAACGTAACAGAAGTTGCAGTATTTTGGGCAGCAAACGTTCAGCTTTATCAGTCTTGAAAAGGAAAAACAATTTACTTCGCAAAAAGTAGACATTTTAGTCGAGATTCATGATATTGTTTTTATCACAAAATTCAGTTATCGTTAGCGGTAGTCAGTCATACTGGTTTTATATTTTGTGGTAATTTTTCTATTTGTTTTTTACCATGTTTATCAAAACTTGATCAACATTTTTGTTGGCGTGACGTGACGCACTAACGTTTTTTTACAGTGAGCAGGCAAATTTCCATTTCCAATTTCAATTTCTAAACTATTTAAGAATATTTATTTACAACTTTTTCTATTCGAGATCTGGCGAAACAATGCGTTCTTTTGTTGATCTTTTGTTTACGTCATTTTTGTTGTTGACAGATGCTTGTTATTTTCTGCCTTTGTCATTTTAGACGTTTTCGACGAGTTGTTTGTCTTTTAAATTTTGTTTGTTTGTTGAATCGGTTCTAAACAAAATTCCAAACTTCACGTATTTTTAAAATCCAAACAGTAACAGCATTTTTGGAAGTATTCGTCGTTTAATGTTTCGTTTAATTTAATGTTTCGTCGTTTAATTTAATGTTTACCCAAACTAGCGCAGTCACATTTTTTTTGTTAATTTTGAATATTAAATATTAAAGCATTCTCCCTCGAGGTGCAAATTTGTGTTTTTTAGTGCCAATTTGCGAACAGCTCATGATCAAAGCTGGCCTTCGTCGACAAAGCTTACCCTATGTTACTTTGCTTCAGCGTCATTTAGAGTTTACAACATTCAATTTTTGATAGCCCTAATGGACCTAAATTTCTTTAAACAAATATTTTTTGATTGAAGTGTGCCCTGGCATTTTGGTTATATCCGGGCTTTATAGATCTCTTGCGCCGCCATGTTGGTTATTTCGATCAATTGTAACACGTAAACTTAATAAAGATGATATTTCCGTCGTTGTTAACAAACATCAAATTGTAGAAAAGTGCAACGAAAATTCGAGTGATTCGAGCGCATTGCATTGACCTGAAATTGAGTGCATTGGCCTCGATGATTGCAATATTTCTTCAATTCTGCTTTCAAACATTTCTGCTTTCTTTATGGAAGCTTTTTTAGCTTTTCTAGAAATTTTCTAGCTGACAAGAGCATCAAATTCAAGATTTTTTTGTCGTTTCGGCCATTCGCCACTACCAAATTTTAATATCAAATTAAAACTTGAGAACATAAAAATTCTGTGAAAAGTGAAAACGAAAATATATTTTTGGCGTCCAATCTTTCTTGTTTAACATTTCTGCTTTTCTGATTTTCAAATTTAGCCATTCCGCGTGTTCTGGTCTTAAATCAGCCGATAACCGTTTGTATGTGCTAGCAGTCACTGCGATTGACACTTGAAAAAAAAAATTTTTTTGCTTTTTATATGTCCGCTCATGGAGATATAATTAGAGTCTGGCAGATTGCTAGAACCGTTTTCACTTGATCGAGATTCTAGCCTGGCCAATTTTTAGCGAATTGTGAAAACAATGCGTTTACTAACTACAAACAATACAAACAAACAAAACAATTTTTGGAGCTCAGGCTCGCTTGCCGGTGCTCACTGTCTCAAGGTTGAGCTCATCCTATGCGGTGCACTGATTTTTTTTCCAGTATATCTTGTTTTGTCTTTATAAAATAATTTATAAAAAAAACAAAAAAATTTAATTTTCATTGGTATTACAATGTTTGACGTGTGCCGGTGCTCAACGTTCCGCTTTTCCAAACCAGTGCACTGCTTTCTTTCCCACTATAACCTGTTTGTCTCAAATTTATTAAATCTTTAAACTAATTTTAATTTTCATAAAATTTAATAATTTTTAATTACAACTTTTCTTTTTTTGGTGAGCCAAATGCGTAGCCTAACCATTTAAGCTGTTCATGTAATGATTTCGTTATCACGCTGAGAATTGGTGTTTAGATTTAAGACTTTTGATTTTACTCCTGCTCTGTTAGTGCTTATTCATTGACCGACGCTTGTTCTCTGACCCATTGCAAACGCGGCTACTTAAAAACCTATTAAACTCATTAGAACGTCCAAACAAAAATCTGTGGATCCAACATTGGCCAAAATAAGTTATAACTTTTTGGTCAATGCAAGGTCAACCTGCAGTGTGATGGAAATGGGCAATTTGTGAATGCGTATTGACATCAAAGTTGTTTTTTTAACCATTTGCGCTGTTTAGAGCTGAAGTTGAATTGGACAAGTTCTGCTTCCGTTTGCAGTGCTCACTGTAGAATTTTTAGTGGGTTATTTTCCAATGTGGCCTTATACTTTTAGACCCAACTTGGACCTAAAAAGTTTGGAATATGCATTGCACAGATACATACTGACAGTGGACGCACTGTACTAGCCAGCTAATTGCAAACATTGAAGAAGCGAAAATGTTCATCAGCAGAGATAAGGCACGTTTGTTTCTTTTTTGTGAGTCAAAGCTCCAGACATATTAAGTGAAAACTGACTTTTTTAAAGGATTTTTAGCACTAGCACCATACTTAGTGCCCGTAACGACAGTCCAATTTGAACTGGAGACATTCAGCGCCAAAGTTTCTTGTATTTTGCTTCACTTCAAATTGAACGACCGCTTTGGTATTACAATTTTTGACGTGTGCCGGTGCTCAATGTCACAACGTTCCGCTTTTCCAAACCAGTGCACTGCTTTCTTTCCCAATATAACTTGTTTGTCTCAAATTTTTTCATAAAATTTATTAATTTTTAATTACAACTTTTTTTTTGAAAAGCGAACTGCCTAGCCTAACCATTTAAGCTGTTCATGTAATGTTTTTGTTATCACGCTGAGAGTTGGTGTTTAGATTTACGACTTTTGATTTAACTCCCGCTCTTCATTTTTAATAAGCTTTTGCTTTTTGAAGTTAAAGCTCAAAGTATAAGGACATTTTATAGTAAACTTCAACGGCTGCAAGTTGCGATTTTTCTTTTAACGATTTTTTCTTTTAATTTTTTGTTTTGAAGGTTTTTGAACCGAGCTGCGCTGAGGTAAGCAATTTATTTTTCTTCTTTTCTATCAATCTATCATCAATCATCGGTCACATTTTATCAACACTCTTGAACCGTAATTATCTCAAAATTCTTTCAAAGCCTTTATTCTTTCGCTGAGAAGTTGGCTCGTTTACTAAACATAGTTTTTAAAACTTGAAAAAATTATTTTTGAGGCACGGAAAGTGTTTTGGTTCATCTGCTGCAGCACCAAACAACGTTCAGTTTTATCAGTCTTGAAAAGAAAGAACAATTTACTTCGCAACAATTTAGAGTTTACATTTAGAGTCGAGATCAATATGGCATTGTCACAAAATACACGTATGGTAAGCGGTAGTCGGACTGGTTCTATTTTGTTCTATAATTTTCCAATGTGTTTTTACTACGTTTACGTTGACCCTGGAAAACAAGAACAATTAATTTTTGGTTCCTTCTTTCTGATGCTTCTTTCACGGAATACTGTGATGTGCATGGGGTAACCACTTTCAAATTTTTGTTGTGTTGTGTGACACTTGATGTGCAGTGTCAGTTTTATAATTTAAAACAACAACTTACTGTCGTACTTACTTCAATTTCAATTGCGTAAATTTCTAGGCCTAAAAGACAGTAAAAATCATGTTAACTTCAACAAAAAAAATTCAATTTTAAAAATTTCGCCCTAAAGTAATCCGCGGTACAGTTTTGTCACTCATTCAACACAAAATAGAGACAAAATTTGCAAATTCAATATTTGACCTTCATTTCCAGAATCGCTTTTTTGTGACATTGATGGGACTAAATTGTTAGTTGAAATGCTCGATAAAAAGAGCTAGGAGCTAAACTAAATTTAACATTTTTGTAGTCCAGTGGTTTCGTCTTTGTCAGTTTGTCGATTTTCTCTTGGTTGCTTAAGCAGGTGGTTTTGAAAAAACCCATAGCTGTACGATAGCACAGCTGCAGTAGGTCTGACAATTATTTTGTTCATAAAGTTCATAAAGATTCCGATAAAACGTGGCTGACGCTTCTAGCCCATGCTTTTTAAAATGAAACCTTTCTAACGCACTCTTCGCGTCGGCTTTGCATTTTGGCGGTCTTTACAGGCATTTTTGACGTCGAAGATGGCTTGTCTGTCATGAAATCTTTAAACGCTCTTTACGCATCTTTCACACACTCCTGTTTAACTCTAGTTACAATTCGGTGCATTTTTGTAGTAAAGGTCAAGTCGCCTTTTGTAGGCTAGGCTGAGCCTACGGCGCCGGTATAGAAATCTCTCAAAGTCTCAAAGCATGCTAACCTGACTTAATCGTAGTCCGCCTTTTAAACTAAAAAGCATCACTTTTGCCTTTATGCTCCTTATGAAGACTTTAATAGCCTACCTTCATAATTGGATACAGATAAATTTTTGCATCGCACACAGACATACAGACAGACAGTTTATCCTCAGATGGATTTCTCTGGTAATCAAATCAAATTTTTGATCGTCTGTCAACTGTCTTCATTATTATTTTCTAGCGTGCTTCACTCACGTTTTGTTCTTTGTGCTTTGAGCAGGTCTGTTTAATTTTCCCATTTACATTCTGAGCATAGCTGTGCAGTCTGCACCAGAGACTCTAACAGCGCTGCATGACTCTATTTAAATTGAGTGCTTTTTATTGTGTACCCTAAAGTTTGCTCAAAATAGAACTAAAATTGTCTACCTCTGCTATTCAGATCAGGGTTTTCAAAGCAATCAGTTATTTGAACCGAAACCATTTATAACCATTTATAAAATCATTTTTGCAGTTTTTACAGGTCGCCAAATTCTTAGGTGCGTCTTTGGTATGTAGTGCTGTTGTTTGAGATGTTCAAATGGGTTAGAATTAAAATTTTTCTGTGTTTGTGGGACTCCAACAACCGAAATGATTTTTCGGTCATTTGTATTGTTGTAAGGCGCTTAATTTTAACAAGTGTAACTTTATTATTTCCCGGTTATCCCCTCGTGTACCATGCCTGCAAACAACACCTGAAAGAACCTGCTGCAAGAGCGAAAATCTGTTGATCTATCTCTTCAACAGCGCTTTTGTTTCAAATTGTTTGAAAGTCTTTTGAAAGTGAGTCTCTTTTTGAATGGTCAATGCGCATTACGGTAGTTGTTGTCACAAAATTCAAAATTTGGAAAATATTTGAAGATTTTTTTGAAGACGAAATCGACCATGATTGCAACGCTCAAAGGACTCAAACTCACCATTTGGGGGAAAAAGTTAACAAAATATTCTAAAGATCTTTGACATTGTAACGACTTAACTGTGAACGTTTTCAATTTCTTTAACAACTTGGTACTAATTTTTGCCGCAAACAAAATGGCGCCCTTTAAGTGGGCACCTGATTGGTACAGCATATTTATTTTTATAATGCTTTTTAATTTATTTTAAAATAAATGAAATTTATTGTTTTTTTGCCCACATCGACAAGACACATTGCTGAATTTGTTGACCGCATCTTTTCAATGTGAACCAAAAATTTTACCGTTTCACTTTTCATTAAAGAACAGAGTAATTTTCGTTGCCATCAAAACTCACGTTTGGAATTTACCAATTTGGAGCAGAAGGTCAACAGATATTCATTGACTCTCTAGTATTCTCTCGTAGCGACTTGCACATTTCATACAACTGAAATTGTATTTACAATTTTAACGAAGCAAACGACAACGTCCCGCTAGGTGGATAAGCCGCTAGGTGCTCTTAGCAATTTTGAGCTTTTCGCAATAAGCAATTTTAAGCAAAACGGTTGAATGTTGTAAGTTTTCGAGAGCAATCGTTTTGTAAATTTGTCAATTTTTTAAATGTTTGATGTTGCGGCTTATCTCATCTCTTTAAATTCATTTTTTAGTTTATTCGTTAGTTCTAAATTCATAACTCTAGCAGTCTAGCAGCATTTTTTATATTTAGTTGTTCAGAGGACCGTGCTCAACAATAGGCTATCTTGTACGAACGGAATTTTTTCAATGGTTTCAATTTTCAATTTTAGACTTTATAGTGGAGATAATGCTCTTGTCCATGTGAACCACAAAATGGTGTAATGTCTCCAATCCTCCTTAAAATCAGAGTTTTGACGCTGTACAAACTGATTTCGCCAAACTTAAATTTGCTGTCTTTTAATCAATGTTTGAACTTTAAAGATGAATGCGGCAACTAATTGTCACAGTTGTCCATCGAGAACATCAATCGTCTGACAAGCGTGGTTACCGCGGTTTATAGAGCTCAAATTACTTATAGATAAAGTCTAAATCGGCTACATCGAGTTACAAAGGCTATAATATCTATTTATGGCACGTTTAGTTAAAGTAACATTCATGTCATTAGGTTCTCGGTCCATTTGATTTTTGTCTATTGGTGTTATAGCGTTATGCCTAATTTTTTTAGATTTTTTGACCGAACAACGTAAATACCGATAGCCTTGTGAGGAATGCACAATTCGGAATAGTTATTTTTGAAGGACAGGCCACGATTGCACGTGTCCTTGCCGTATTTTTGATAAAAAGCGCGTTAACTTTCAACTTTTAATAATCTAGCCATCAGTTTTTTGTTTGCGCTTTGAGCTGTAAGCGGTTCGAACTTTCTTTGCTTAAACGCGAGTTTTTTGGCGAGTCTGTACAAAGACCCGTAGTGGAATCGCGGGCTCTACGAGAAACAAAGTAAACAAAAACACTTTTGTTTGCGTTTCTGGGTTGTATTGATCGAAGCAACGTAATCATCCACCGTAATACAAAGTCAAGCAGTTTCAAAGTACAAAGTAGTTTCATCCATTTGAATTTTTGAATCTGTAAACGAAAAAATTTGCAATTTGCAATGAACAAATTTCAAAATCTTTAAAAATCAGTTAAAACAGTTATTTTTCATATTTTTAAACGCATTTATGCTCTGTTTTTGAATGAATTCTCCTCCTTAAGGCATTAATTTTTTTTTTGCGCTTGTTTTTACATTCTGTACCGGTCAAAGGGCTTTGGCTAAGCACACTATTACAACTATAGTCAATTTTTGCCCTGGAACCACCCTTTGTTTGTGTCTTTGTATGGTAGAAGTTCAAGAGCACATGTCCGGTATTCAAGTAACCTTTAATGCGTTGTTTATTGCAAAAAATCTCAAATTTTGCAGTATTCTTCAAAGCCGTTTGCCTTTTGGCCTTTTTAAGAGTTCTGCAGGTAGTCATCAATCAAATGACGGTCACCTAAGTTGAATGACGCGTTTACCAAGCAATGGGGAACCTAGTGAGTGAAATAAGGTTCTTTTTTGGACAACCCATCTATAATCTTCATGTAGGACTTTATTCTAACCTAGTTTTGTCGATTTGAATTGTTTATGCTTGGCATAACAATTTGTAAATGTCAAGTGACAAATTTGAAAAGCTTTGAAAATCAGAAAATCAGATTTTGTTTGTTCTCATTTTCAACGCATTTACGATCTGTTTTTGGTTGCAGTGTTCTTCACCAGGCTTAATTTTTTTTTTGGATTGCATCGACATTCTGAACCGGGCTTTGGCTGCGCACTTTACAACTTTAGTCAATTTTTGCCGCCCGGGAATTGTCACTCTTGTTTGTGTCTTTGTAAGACAGAAGAACTGTTTATGTATACAACCGCGACATGCATGATTATTTACAAAAATTCTTTTGCGACTTATTTTTGTCTTACTTACTTCAATTTCAATTGCAAAAATTTCTAGGCCTAAGGCAGTAAAAATCATCATAAAAAATCAGCAATTGGCATAGCAATTTGTAAATGAAATAACAAGTTGGAAATTTTTGAACATCAGAAGATCAGATATTATTTGTTAACATTTCCAACGCATTTGATCTGTTTTTGTATTGCATTGTTCTTCATTAATCTTTAATCACAAAAGCACTGTGTTGGTTGCGTGGAAGCGTTTTTCCATCTTTCAAAAGCACATGTCCGGTATTCAATGCGTTGTTTGTTTTTAAAAATCCCAAATTTTCTCCAAATTGTTCTGAAAATTTTGTAGTCGGAGCAGCAGTCTTCAAAAACGCTTGTTTCATTTGTTCTGTTCCACTGGCCCACTCTAGCCCACTCAGAAACCTGTAGAAATGAACCTGGTGAAAAACCTGTAGAAATGAACGTAAACATTTGTATTCTGCATGAAACTCCTAAAATTTTGAATTTTTGCAGCAAGTGGTGGCTTTAAATTTTTCAAACTTATTTTTGCCATTTTTGCTTCGCAGGTACTCGTTAACTGCTGTATTTTGTCTGTCAATGTTAACTCCCTTACCATCTGGGTAGTGAAAGAAAATTTTTGACAACTGTTCGACGGTCAAAGTCTGTAGGACTGTATGTATGACCGTAGGATTGTCGTGAACGATTTACTTTTTGTCATTCTCCGTCCGTTCCGGACCCCCCGAATCGTAAACGATTTGCTTAGGGCTTTTTTAAATCAATTTTGGACATTGATTACAACTGCTAGACAGTAAACATCGTGCACTCTTAATTCATCTTGTGTGAAGTTGACCATAATGAGGCCACGAGCTTCTCAATTTAGTGATTAGTAAATGATAAATTTCTACTGATGATCTCTGACAACAACTAGCTATGAATGAGGGCGTCAATGGAAAGCAGTGTTTCCTGGGTTGGCGTGGCGAGACCCACGAGTTCTCTTACAAACATTGAATTTTAAAATTAAAACATAAATTTATTTTTGACTTAATATTTGACATCGTTTTGTCTAAATTCAGTTCAATTGCGTAAATTTCTAAATTTTTATTTTTTGTGCTCGTTTCGATCGTCCAAAGTTCACTAGGCAAACCTTGCCGCAGCTCCTAGGCCTTTTACAGTGTCAACAGAGACACAAAACAACGAATCAAGTACGAAAGCTGGTAATATCTTTTAAGGTCTTGATTTTTGTAATTGTAGTTTGTAACCGTGATATACCGTGACTAAAGATTACAAGCACTGTCGAAATTAACCTGTCGAAATAATTTATCTGATTAATTGATTATTCATTGGTTGCAAAGTATTTGAAAAATAACTATTTTATAGCTTGGTTAAACATTTCTTTTCGTTATCAAACAGCGATAATCGGGCAGTGCATAAATGTTTTTATTTGCTTTTTCATTTCAACCTAAAGACAGATTTTGACAGACAGATAAAGACAGACAGATAAATATCAAATTTTTGTCTATCCACGCAAACATAAAGAAAACAAAATTTTTGAATGCTAGCATTCGGGAAATATCAAAGTTATTGGCCAGATAGTGTTTTAAAACCTTAATTTTTGCTTGCGATGTCTTGATAGCTCACTGCTCACTGCAAATCTCA